>OENM01000441.1:902-84507 GCA_900239745.1 Rotaria magnacalcarata | reverse complement strand
ATGGAATCATTATTAATACAAAACTGATTACAAATGATTCAGATCAACACAGGTTGGTTACGAGCTCCAACATTAACACACAGAATAATTCATTACACTTGATGCTTATTTTAAAGTTTCTGCATAGGTTGTGATCCAATTTAAGGATGTTGATGCACGAAATTATTTCATTTTTAGATTTTTTACTTCTTATTATAGATTCCTTTTGAACAATAATTAATCAGAAGTATTTTTCTAATCTATTTCTATGCACGTTTTGTGCTTCTACATATAGCTACATAAGATGATGATCTACCTCAAANCACAAATATCAAAGATACGAACAATTATTTCGATGTAAAAGAATGCTGTCATTCGCTCTAGGTTTTATAAATTGCTGATAGCTATTGTTTAAAAATACTCAAATGCTACACACATAAAGTGAGAAAATAAAAATTTAATTTTAACTCCTATGTTAGCCATCTTAGTATCAGATAGAGTAAACACATACGAAAATATGACCAATTAAACCGTGATCATCCTATTCGTATTCCATGGTTTTAATCCAATTTTAATGGGGTTTATGTCAAAAGTAATTGTTAATACATTAAGTATATCAATTTAAGGAAACTTAGTTAGATTAGCAATGTATAGTAAAGATTTTATGTGATAGAATCGGCAATAAAATCCAGTTAAATTTATTAATTTATTGATTTCAATCTAAATATGTTGCTTAGTCGACGTTCTATGATGCTTTTTGAAAAGTTAGTTTCAATTCAACTCTAAGCAGTAATTCTGCAGATTCCTGCTTCCAATAAGAAATATTTACTTATCGTTGAAATTCACAACTTTTTTTTAAATTAGAAAGAGGAAGTATCGAATAATTCCTAATCGCCGGTTCCGGTTGATTGGACGGTGCTATCCGGATTCCATACCCGGATTGAAAACGGTCAGATCTTGGCTACGTATCTAGATCAGAAACTATTCATATTTCGTCGTTTCCGATCGTCAAAAGGAAATGATCGGAAAAGCAGTCAGGAATCCTGCTGTAAATGGAAGCCGTATCCGTTTATGGCTTCCAGAGTCAGGAATTAGCGGGAAATACTCTGGAAACGGAGACCGGAAAACTTTTTGGAATACTGCTTCCGGAATTTGATGGAAAATCACCCGATCAGACAGTTTCCCGCCGTACGTATTTGACCTGGGATCTTAGCTTTTGCAGAATTCTGTTGCATCAGTAATCTCAAGTATTTCCTGGAATCTTTGACATCCATCAACTTGATTTTTTTAGCGTTAGCTGTTTTAGTATAATAAATCGTGAGTGGAGTATATCTATGCGTTGACAGCCTCGTCTTATTTTCTCGCTCATTTTCACTCAAAACAAACTTATGAAAAGAAAAGCGAAACGGTATTATGAGCGAGATTAACACATCATTTTCAGGAACGTAAAAAATAACATAGTTTTCTTGGATATATGTGTTGTAAAGAGTCGCTCTCTGACTCATCTGCTTTGAATTTAAACTAGAAAGTTTTCTCATCTTGATACAACACATTGATTTCGTTTGTCATCTTGCATGGTAAGCTAGGAATATATTTGATCTTTATCAAACTTTTATTGTTGGGTTTATAACAATTTCATGGTGGACAAACTATTAGTCATCAGACTTTAACTTTCAAGCGTGTATTCAGATGTTGAAGACGTAATGTCTTTAAGTAACTGTGATAAAAATTTTCAAGTCAGTTTTCTCTTTCAGTATCTCTTATGAGATGCCACATTACAGTCTTCCCCTACAAAGAGCTACCTGAGATGTTATCGTTTAACAATAATTTCATATTTGGATTGCTTGTAAGGATAAAATCCGATTCAAACGGTATTCATATATTTATAGACTTCAATCCGAATGTTTCAAAACGACAGAGTAGACTTCTCATGAACCTTTGGTTTATTAAAAGAGTCAAATAAAATATTAAAAACTCTCTCGAACTAAGCATATTACTTATGAAACTGTCAATGAGATTTTTAGTAATTGAATCTAAATAAATGTCATCTAACAATCCACGTCCAGCTATACACAATAGCCAATACGTTGGATAAATTTGACTGCTAAGTTCGGTAAATATCAATCTACCTCATTATTTATCACCATCCACAGAGACATGGAAAATAGCATTGTTGAATTCTTATACCAAAATTTGTATGATTGTTTATTATTTATCAAACATGGTCACCCATTTCAGTAGAGGGTTAGCGAAGTTTACGTCGCGTTACTTGTTGAGTTATATTGTTAAATTGAAAATTTTGATTCAATTTCTTGATATTACCTGTAGCTAATTGACAGGCAAATGTTTTACGAATAGAAGCAAATTTCTAGGATGAAAATTGACAGTGAGCAATGTAAAATGCACATGGGGCCATTATTTACGCTGTAATGGTTAGACCTAGAATATTATAATTTATATGAACATATTCAAGTCAGAGTGGACATTGATTAAATTTTATCCTGAAAATATATAGATTCATGCATTTTAATGAGATTGTAATTATCTTTATTTCTGTTACGTTCCATCCAAAATTAAAATCTAATCATACTCTTAAGCACATAGCTTATAATGAAATAGTTATGAAAGAAGAAAAAAAATAACACTAATAAATCTTTTGTTCTCGTTGGTTTAGAAACAAAACAAACTGTCTAGTAATTCACCATTAAATATCGCTTTATCAAACTAAATGTCTGATATCTTATCTCTAATCGTAATTGATGAGAACTGACATTCTATAAGTTACGATATCAGAAATGGGCAAGCCAAGTCATTTTTGACTTGACTTCACTTGACTTGAAGAAAAGGCTGATTTGCCCATCTCTGAATGATATCATGTGAGTGGAAAATGTATCGTTAGACATATATTTCTATGTAATCGACGTTTTCGACAGTATATTTATCATTAAATGACGAAAACAAAATACATTATTATTTGGCTACAATTATGATAAAACTTTGTCATTAGTGTACAAAACTGACAACAACAAAACCGAGAGTCGAACAAGAACGAAGCACTTTAATTGATTATTTTGTTTTTGTAATTTTACGCCTTGAAGCTATAATAAAACAAAAATAAATGTTTTTAGTTCATTAAAGACGAGTAAATCAATTGATCTGTTTCACCTTTTAGCAAACTGTCAATACTGACAACATTATGGCTATAATTGACATATTTTGATGATTCCTTACTTAGCTTTCTTTCATTGAAAAGAGCCTCGCTTTCTTTTTCTACTCAGCTCTTTGAAATGCAATGGCGCTAAGTGCCTCGTTTTCTTTTTTTAATCCAAGACGTTTGCCTTCTTTATTACTCTTGAGTTAAGGGCATTAAGATACTTTGTTTATGGTTTTTCTATCTATTCATTTATCTATTCATACAAGACAATAGACTATCAAAGTTGTTATCAGTAACCATTATGTATATAATTACAGAATAAAAGATGCATTATTGAATGGTAGGTATGATAAATATACAATGGTAAGAAAGAGATTAATATAGTTGAGAGCCACTACCCTAGTGAATGTACTCATCAAGAGACTACTCGAGAAGTACTCACGCTAGAAAATCCCACGAGAACTCATGAGTATTCGGAACTTTTCGTACTCATTAGTAGTACTTGTGTTAGAATCTAAGTGCTTGAGTACGACGGCCTGCAGAATGCCTAACCAGCAGAAGTCAGAATTCTATGGACTTGCAATTTTTTCGAGAAAATCTACGCTTACAGACAAAAATGCATAACAAAATGAATTCTGGACGAGGAGTTGAAATTTTCAACAGAATATCAAATAGAATCCTATCAGTAATAGCAGAATACTAATCAGATATCAGTATGCGAGTATGAAACGAGGGGTGCCGATGTTGTAACCAGCAAAATTGAAGAGTTCTGCACAGTAAGAATCGATATCGTCAAGTGAAATATTTACATGTTTTGATCATTATAGTGCTTTTCGTGAGAATGATCTTTCTTTTTTCAAATCCATGTAGTTCATCTTTTCTGATAAGTACTAAAAACTCATTTTTTCTATCAGATAAAGACGTAATATTGATGAGCATTAAGAACAATCATTTATTAAATAAATTGTTTCTTTCTGCAACTTTTTATAATTATTTGGTGTTTCACTGTCTAGCAGACTCAAGTGAATCAATCCGATACCGAATTCCATCGGATTCTATGGGGTCTTACCATCCGACGAAATCCCGTTGGATTCCTGGTTGAGGAATCAATGTCGGATCCGACAGTCGTATTTCCAATGATATCCGATTGTCGGAACCAATGAAATCCGAAGTATTCCGGTTCCGATTGACGGTTGATGTCGGATTTTATCAGTTTCCGATACTAGGATCCGATATCGATTCCGGAACCAGGAATCCGACGATAATCCGATAGTTTCTTTGCGCCTTCCGAAGAGCTCCGTCGGATTCCAATAGGAACCGGTCGGAACCATGGGATCCTAGGTTAGGATTCATTCTCCTGGGGAGCTTGCGCACTAATTTTATCATGATATATATGGGTATGAACTGAATTTTTAAACATTATCAAGACGTATCAGGATAGCAGGATAGAAAGAAGAGAACAGAGAGAAAATACAGGATGGTTAAAAGCGTAAACACGCACGCCTCGTTTTTCAATAACAGTAAAAATAGATAGTGAAACGAAAGAGAAACATAGCTAGACAAGAGGATTTATTTTTAAATTTCTACTTCTTGTGTTCCACTATATCTTCTACGGGTATCAAAAAAGGGCGATTTATGTTCACATTTTCTATACCCTGCATTTCAGCTTTGCTCTCTTCGCTCCATCATTCTTTTTGTTCATATGTTAAATTATTTAAAATTTCAGTCGATAAACACCATAATAAATTTACTGAAAAATTGTCACTCGATAGCGAAATGTCAAATAATTATTAAAGTTAAAAAGAAAGAGTTTGATCTTAAAATTAATTAATAAAGAAGATGTAATAAAACGAAACTACTGGGTTGTTATTATTGTTCAGATGTAAAGAAAGAAATCCATTCGAAGAATGTCCATAATGCTGTGATACAAAACATGATCATAATTCAAGTGAATTTCGTACCTTTCTATCGAGAAAAAGGATCATTAGTTTTAAAAATATCAATATTTCTCATCGAGAACTATATTTAATAATTTATTGCGTCATGAATTTTTTTAATATATTTCGATCGTCACGCTATTCTTCATTATTAGTATTTATTTTTCCGCGAATCGATTATTTTCAGTTTTTTATTATGAATATGTTATAGATAAAATTTTCTTAATGCTCAATTTCAATCTGAAAATACTTATATTGATTCGATTTGATGAAAACAGTTCATTAAATCAATGAATATTTCAATTTCGATCATTCAGATTTGAGTCATTCTAATTCAGTCGAAATATTTTTAAAATTAATTATTTTGTATTTCAAAACTTTGAATTAGGTTGTATAAAAGAAAAACTTATATTAGTAATAGTATCATTTTAAATAATAAATGACGATTCAAGGACATAATGAAAACGAAAATTTTCATTTCATCGTTAAATATCAGTGCAAATTAAAATGTAAATTATATATTATTTCTGAATGCTATTTCTTTCAATAAATATAACACTTAATAAAACAAAAGCTCAAAGAAAAAAAACATTTTATTTAAATAAAATAGTATAAGAATATCCTTTTTGAATGTTATACACAGTCGTTATATATAGTTAATCAATTTTATTTAGTGATAGCGATTATATATGGTCATCATTCTGCTTCCAACGCAGAATTTTCATTTCCAAATAGACCTAGGATTATATAACCATCTCACATCGTTTACTAACTTAATTTATGCGGCGAACGAAATTCGTGAATTCTGCATGAGATAAATTCTACCACTGTTGATACGAAACAAGCCTTTAGAAAATAAAATATCACATAAACAACTAAATTTATATACTAGAAACTTTATAATATAGAATCTCATAGAATTCTAACAAGAATTCAAAGTAATCAAAACAGAATTTTAATATCACATAAACAGCGACAACTGTATCCGTGAAACTTAATAATTTAGAATTCTATAGAATTCTGTTCTATAAGAATTGATTTCTTTGAAAAATTAATGTTCACAGTATTCTGAATTCTGCTGGTTAGGTATTCTGCAACTGCTGCATATTGCGTAGATGTTTTGTTAAATATCTTCTCAAAAACGACGATGAATACTACCTCGAGTACTCGTATATTCGTATACGAGTAATTCTTAGAGAGAAAACTCACTTGGGTACTCGTCATAGTACACGAAAAGTATAGTTATGCACATAATTCACCGAGTACTCACTCGAGTAGTCTGAGTACTCATGCTGCAAAGTCGTACTCGCTGGACGAGTACTTTCACTAGGGTAGCCGTAAATCATGGAATCCCCAAAAAAAAGAAAAGAAAGCACAACAAAAGTTTAACGTGTCGCGAGTAATATAAGAGAGATAATTTAATTACGAATGTATTTATTTACATGATTAAAAGTCAAATTTGAGAAAATGCTTAAAATTGTGATTATGTATTTTTAATAAAAACCAAATCTATAGTATGCTGTGTGAAGAGTTCAAATCATTAGAATTATTTGTTGTCTATTTATATTAAACAGAGTTTCGCATTACGAAACTAAGTGCGTGTATTGAAATGAGTAACTGTGGAGTTTTCTTGCTCGATAGAAACCAAATCAAACTAATCATCAATCATATCTGTCGTTGAATCACTAGAGTAATGACATAAAAGTACTGCGTCGTTACTATCGTGTTTTCCACTATTTACATAATTTGCCATTCTTTTGGCCTCAATTAGCGAATAAAACTTTTCATGGAAATTACAGATTCTATATTGCTAAGAGTCATCCCCAGTAAGTCACATTTTATGATTGGATGAAAGAAAAAAGTCTGTAGTCGCATCAACAGATTTGTCAAAGATTTACTCTAAATTATAGAACATTTTGTTTCGAGCACAAATATCAACCGGGAATGTTTTTAAACATCGTTCTATCGAAATGATGGTAACATTTTCCAAGTGACATTTCAATAGAATCATACTAACTTAGCATAAATATAACTTTAGTAGCTAATCATTCTTAAAATAGAATTTTCCCGAAGAAATGCATAAAACATTGTCCCAATGTTTGTTTCAAACAATGGTGGCCAGGCAAGGAATTTCGATGGTAAAAACAAACGTTTTGTTATCTCTAATTGCATAGAATCTGACGTCGATTATATTGACTTCCGTACACGTTTTTATGCACTGATTTAATCGTCATAACATATGGATATAATTGATATACTATTTACTTAATCTATTTCACATCCGATATTCACTTTATTATCTTGTTTATTAGGGTAAAACCTATGTTGTATGTAGGAGGTAGTGCAAATAGAAATGGCGCAAAGCATGATGTGACATAATTAGACCTGATTCAGTTTTGATAACATAAGTTGATTTAAATATTAGTTCATAAAATATATATATATATATAAGGGATATTTTATTACGTTTTTACTAAATAGAATAGTATTATATGTGCCTATCGCTGAGAGTTATAGTAAACTATAAATATATCGAAGAAGGAGAAGTAGAATCGAAAATATTTCTAAAGCGATAGTCTTCATTTACATCTAATTATATGTAATAGAACTAGTAGTTTTATAGTTAAATTTTTCTTGTGGGAAAAAATTAGAAACCGGCCGACCAATAAACATTTGTTTCTATCGGTCAATCGGTGAAAGGATTTCAAATTTCAAAAGTATTATTCAGTCATAGTTTTCATTTTGTTTTATGTAATACGGTGATGCAAATAAAGATAATTCTAAGTGAAAGGAACGACATGATAAGATCAGAAAAACATGTGCAAATGTTATACGGTAGTTAATATGCTCTTCCTCAATCATAAAAGTACCATTGTATTGTCCTCCTAAGTCACTTTGTCGTTTTAATTTAGTAATTACCGTCATGTAGTCACATAATAATTGACGTTATTGCCCGTTGTGTTACAGTCAACTTTGAATTGAGAGGTGTAAATTTGATTTTCATAATTGTCATGTAATGACAGGTTTCCAACAGATATTCATCATGTTACAAGGAAGGGGAGGAGTTCCTTGCCACTACATTTAGTATTATGTTGTTTGTAAAATTACGCCATAATGAGCATTGATCGATCGTATGTAGGAGAAAACAATGAAAAAAATTAAGAGATTCAGTGAGAAAAGATGCTATCACCCATATCAGAGCAGCTTTGTTGTCTATCAAAACGAATACTTATCTATTTTACATTTATGTTGAATATAGAAAAGATTTTATAGTAAAATATAAGTTGTGTGAGTTTATCTGATGAATTGTAGAAGTATTTTATTATTATTATTATTATTTATTACAACCAATTCTAGTAACATGTGATTAACATGCTTGGTGAGTCGTTGTCTTTTAACATATGAATAGGAACAAATCGCATGAGAATGTATAAATGCGTATTGTTGGCACGCGCAAATTATCCAGAGAAAAATATCCACAATCACCCATTTTTATCATCATTTCGTAGTTCTATTATTCAATGAGATGATGATTTTTCTATTTAAATATATGTGCGCGCACATCAACATATCTCGACAATTTACTTAAGCGATCTGAAATGAAGTCATACGAAAAGAAATATAGAAGACACATCGTTTTGCTTGTCGCCGCACTGATGCTGCTTTCTTTATAGTAAAGAAATAAGTTAATTCATAATTAAATCATCGAGTCGACTATCGGCTGAAGGTAATTATATTGATTCAATACTTTAGATTTGCATTTGCGCACGCATACAACCTAATGATGATCTTTTATCCGTCATTGTTCTCAACAGTTTATTTTAACAAGGCCAGTTCTTATCATATTCCAGCATTAACACATAGTCACTAGCTTACTTCTAGTAAGAAAACAGCAATCATGATGATGACAATTATCAAAAAGAAAGAAGAAAAATAGAAAAAGCAATCGACAGGTCTCTATCGAACACATGCTATTCTGTCATTGACATACTTGTCAATGTAAAATATAAGTGAGTATAGTGTAACGCTTCGATCCATCTCATGTAAATAATAGAGAAAACAATTGATTGAATAGGAGCAAAATTTATCATCGCAAGGCGTTGATAAAAGTGTAGATAGAGAATGAAGAGAAAGTCATTATTAAGAGTTTATTGTTTCCATTTGAAACTGATGTCAATGAGAAAGAAACTGAGAACTAGAATAAAGACGAAAACAAATATACAGAAGAAGAAGCAAAGAATGATGGCGTTGATGCTGATCATGATGCAGATAATGACAATTTTTCCATTTTTGACACACGAAATGATTTCTTTTTTTTTCTTCTAACGGGATTTTTATTTTGCCTCTAGCAATATTTAGTATATTGATTGATGAGAGGATCATCCGTTCAATCTACGACAAGAACATTAGTACGACTAAAAAAAGCTTGAGAGGACAAAAGAACAAGGTAGCCTTTTGTTTTTATTCAATGCATGCATTTTGATTTCGATTTTTCTGGGGAGAAAAACATAGAAAAAGAGATTGGAAATGCTAGTAGTTTTTTACCCTCCATTTACAATCTCTTATATTCTCTCTAAAAAAATGAGAAAGAAAGCAAAAAAAGAAGAAGAGAGAGATAGAAAATGTCAAGAAAAAGAAAATAGAGCAAACACAAATACAGCGTCAGAACAATAACGAACGAAAAAAGTCTCAATGTTCTTCTTGTACGTCAGATTGCGATGACTCTAAACTCATTTCACGTTGAATACCGCTTTTCCACCTTCTTCTCGAACTGATACTTTTTCTCATTAGGTTGCCACTTAACGTTTTCGAATATCTGCACATGTTACATACGTAAGTATTGATCAACTAAAGCTACTAATCGTATGTTTCTCTCTTGATATATATAATTATTGGCTTGTCATTAATATGATATTCAAAGACATATTTATCTTATTATGTAAGTCTTAATAAGATAAATAAAATAGTTATTTATGGTTTTGACCTGTTTTAAATGAAACTTTGAATGAAAAAAAATGATCGACTACTAGATATATATTCTCATTAAAAAATGTCTCCAAGGTATTGAATTGCTATCTTCATTATATTTCTGTAATGTAATGCATTATGGAAAAGGTCGCAATCGACTTCGCTTTTCTTATTTTTGTTCCTGTGTTGTTTTTGTCTTATATTGTTGTATTTATAGAATATAAATAATAATAATATGATATACTACAAATGTTAATCGACATTCAGCTAGCGTGACTGATAGTAATGGTTACATTCTGCATTTTCACTGATACGATTCATCATTCAGGTCCCTTTCCAAACGTACTTAATCATTCAGTCTTATATTTAGTTGTGACATACATCTATTTTGTCTCTTGATAATGACAGAGACCAAGAAGGATAAATGTAAGAAGATGGAGAAGAAAAAATTAATTTATCGTTCATTTGCATTGGATCTAAGAAGACGAAAAAAATGCAAATAACAAATTTGACGAAAATACACCAAAAACTATCTTGCGTTTCTCATAAATGTTTGCGTATTTCCCGAACGTCCGAAAGTATAATATTGTACGAAGCCTTGTTTCTTTTGTATTCCTTAATAAAACTATTAAGAAGCATTATTTTATTCTCTAATGTTAAAGCAGTTGATTTAGTAGTAGTAGTATTTAAATACAATAATATTTGCCTACGCAAGTTAGCTGACGCACTCATACACGTTAGATACAACTCTACATTCTGTATTCTCTTCGAACTTAAAGTAGCAGACATGCATAAATTGGTGAAAGAGAAAAGCAAAGAAGAAAACCAGTTGATTAAGAAGCAAGAGTAGGAAAAAGAGGATATAGAAAAGAGAACATGGCTGAAGAGAAGTAAAGAATATGCCACGATGAAAACATAAATAATTTTCTCTCTCTCTCTATATATATATATATTTCATATGTGCTCTTGTGATTGTCGATGAATACTTCTATGTGAAGATCGACGTGCTAACTTGATTATAGCTATATACATCTCTTTTATTTCCAGTTTTTTATTCTTTCTTTCTGTCTTTCATTTTTCTTTTGATTTTATTAAATATTCTAGAATAAATAACAACAACTAAATTGTACTTCATTCGCTAACGGTTAATAATGATGAATGAGGCAGCATTAATTACGCCAGAGCCTTGGTTAATGAAAACCAATTTAACAAGTTGCTATCAACAAACACTGTCTGATCAATTAAGTCAACCAACAAGACAAGCAACATTTGTTGGTGCAATACTTGCGTTTGTATTTATATTTTTTGGTCTTATTGGAAATTTTATTCTAATAACAACAATACTTTCTGTGAAAAAACTTCGATCTCATATCATAAATATTTTTATTGTTTCGGTAAGATATAATCGATCTTAACACTAATGATAACAATTAGGAAAAAAACGAGATTGAATCTTTTCCTACAACTTTTATTTTCTTTGTTGTCCTATTAATTAGTTCCAGCCAAAAGAAGAACATTAATAGTCACTTTGTATAACGATCTCTGAAAGATGAATATACCAGCGGAAATCATTTTCATTAGCTATTGAGTTTAAGTATTTCACAGCAAACTAAGACTATTCTAATAATGTTTATGCTGTAATCTTTGTCTTTTGAAATTAATTATTATCAAATACTTTCAGCTTATTATTTAACTATTCTCAACCTGATAGGAAGATATCAATGAACTCATTTTAATTTATGCTCTTGATATATTTACTCTAATGTTCTTTGTATATTTTCTTAAAATCTCTTCATTTCTTTCTTTTTACATGAGTAAACATCTAAATTGAAATTAATTTATGCTCATTGCCTTCTTTTTGTATAAATATCAAATGACGCAGTTATTTCTTGATTATAATTTCCCAACGCATTTAAACACATAGCTAACGAGAGCTAATGTAGAAGTCTGATCAATTATTGAATTCTAATGCACAGTGTTGAATGAATAAGTAAAATGTATATATCGTCGTCTTTCAACCTTCAACCGGGAAAGAAAGAAAAAGAAAAGTACTTCCGCAAATTCGCCTAGTTCCGACTGTTTTTTTCACAAACATTCCCTTCAATTAAAATAAAAATGTCAACAATCTTATTTGTTCTTATTTTCCATTAGTTGCAATTTAATGATTTACTTAATATTGGTTTTAATCAATTTTTTGTCGGTCTATCGTATGCTAATCGTGGCTGGCTGGGTGGCTGTATAATATGCAAATTAGTTACGTATTTTTCAACGATTTGTATGGGCTGCCTTCTTTGGCATCATTGTCTAATTGCAATACATCGATTAATTGTTGTTGTTTATCCAAGTTTACTACGTCGTATGTCAATAAGAACTTATATTATCGTTTCACTAGTTATAACAAGAATATTACCTATATTATGTTGTATACCATCATTTTTAACAGATTCTATAGCTTATTCATCACAAGCATTACGTTGTTCGATGTACAATAAGTTTCAAATCTATATTAATATAACAATACTTATTTTATTACCAAATGTAATAATTATATTTTGTTTTGTTGGAATATTTTTTCATGTGTTACGTGCAACACATGTAAGCGGAAGAAGAAATAATACGAGAGTATCAACATCACATTCATTAAGACGTGAAATACGTATAACAAAAATGTTTGCTGTTTTATTTACACTATTTTTTCTTGGATATCATCCATACGGTTTTGTACGTGCATATGATAAACGTCGTCAATTACATCCGGATATATATGTTCTATTAACATTACTATATTGTATTTCAATATGTGCATCACCACTAGTCTACGGTATTATGAATAATCAATTGCTTAATGAATCCATGAGAGTTGTATTTAATTGTTGGCGTTGTCAAAAAATTGATAATTATAAAAAATCTTCTCATCGTCGATTTAAGAAAAATGTGAAAAAATCTTCTATACTAACTAACGGTATTAATAATGTCAATTGCAATCGTGTAAATCCACCAATAACAGTGTCTATGCATACATCAACATCAAGGTCTTTAAAAAATGAAACTAATTCTATAACCATATTGGATACATCTCATGTTTAAAAATAAAAAGTTAACTCTTTAATGTTTGTGGTTGCTTTTTTATTGATGTTAGCACATCGTATGTAAACACACATTTGATTTTCTCGTTTTTTTCTTTTTTGTGCAAGACTATTTTGGATCTCAGTGATACGATTGAAAACAATAATACGAAAGTATTTGTACATATGATTGTAATTTGAAATATATACAGAAGATGAATGAAGAATCTGATTTATCAATGTCTGAAATTAATGTCCTTATATTAATAACCTATGGAATTTTTAGCATTTGATAAGATTGATGTTCATTATTTAATGATGAAGAGATGCTTTTGGCAAATCTGAGACGATAAACTGTAAAAGCTGTTAAAAGCTCTTTAATTGAAAGGGCAAAATAGATGAAAACAAAATATAATTTAAAAGCCAAGATACACTTAGAGTATAATAGTTAGCACTGAATGAATTTGTTTTTGTTTTCATGATAAATGCCGACTGTTCCCAAAGAAACACTACTTAGAGTATGTCACGATTTTCTTAATGTTTTTCAATTAGTGAGAAGGAAGTTTTTTTCCATAAAATCCTAATTGTATTCATCTTGTTCTCTCATCACATGAATGCATCAGTAGAGGAAAAGATTTCGCATTTCCTCAATATTAATTTCTATTTTTCATTGCTTTTAGTTCTTATTCACGCTATGCACAATCTAATAAGATATTGTGGGCTTGTATGAAAGCATGCTCGTTTCAAGGCGCACTCATTCAATGATGCCATGGTATTATATCAGAAGAACAGTTTTAAAATTTACGTCGTTAGAGTATTCGAAAATTTGATACTTTATTTATTGATACTTAGCAGAATGACAAAAGATATTTCGCCTGTTGTTGATGCATAGTAAAAAATTTAGAGAAAATTTTTTATACTGTTAGACAGTTAGTAAAGAATATTTCTATTTTGTACTCTATGATCTATCAAATAGTTAATTAGTTTGGAATATGATCAGTTTTTCTGTATAACAGTTTATTACATTTTTACAGCAATTACTGCAAAATCCTTTGAAAGAGGTATGTAGTTTTCTTCTGAGTGAATATGCTTGGCAATCGGCTAAATTATTGTTTTAGGTATTATCAATTTTCTAGAAACATACAAGAAGAAATCAAATATGACAAAGATCAAATTATTTGCATGAAAGGACAGGGGCGTATAATACACCCTATTGGTCCATTTTGATTTTTTCAACTGAACATAGTCAAATTATATATGAGATGAAAGTTGCCGTCGAGACAAGTATTTTGATACTAAATTCGTCACGAAAAAAATGAATTTCAAAAAGTTATGAGCACTAAAAAAAGTTGACTATTTGACTGTTTCTCTTGAAAAGAGTCTCCCATTTCGACACAAATATATCACAATAAAACTGTTCTCACATTGACCACTCGATAGACATTTTTACGCGCTACAAAATAGGATGATTACGAAAGCCAAAAAACATTGGCCACTTAAAGATAGCTTCGGCATTTACTTTTTTGGCTGCTGATTTTGTCGTTTTTTCCTACTCTCTATTGGATTATAGCCTGAAAGACTATAGTTGTTGTACAAAATGATGTTATATTCAGAATCAGCATCAAAAAATGGAGTGAGTTTGACTCCATTTCAAATCTTTTCAAGCAATTAAATTTTCGTCGAAAAAATTCCCTGTAGTCCTCATCAAGATTGAGGAAAAATATTAATTTCATTAAAACACGATTTTGACCATAGTAATGAAGTTCTACACATATAAAATGATATTAGAACTCGAAATAGCAGAACCTTAAAGGAAAACGAAGTGGTTCTGGCCAAATTATTTTTTTTACGCAACCTTGAGGGGAGTTCAGGGAATTTTTTCGGCGAAAATTTAATTACTTGAAAAGATTTGAAATGCAATTAAACCCAGTCAATTTTCGATGTTGATTCTGAATATAACATAATTTTTTACAACAAGTATAGTCTTCCAAGTTATAATCTAATTGAGAGTAGGAAAAAATAACAAAATCAGCAGTCAAAAAAGTAAATGCCGAAGCTATCTTTAAGTAGCCAATGTTCTTTTACTTTTCTAATCATCCTATTTTGTAGCGTGTAAAAATGTCTATCGAGTGGTCAATATGAGAACAGTTTTATCGTAATATATTTGTGTCGAAAATGGGAGACTCTTTTCAAGAGAAACAGTCAAATAGTCAACTTTTGTTAGTGTTCGTAACTTTTTGAAATTCATTTTTTTCGTGACGAATTTAGTATCAAAATACTTGTCTCGACGGCAACTTTCATCTCATATATAATTTGACCATGTTCAGTTGAAAAAATCAAAATGGACCAATAGGATATCTTATACGCCCCTGTCCTTTCCCAATGAATTATTACTTTTCCATTTAATTTTTAGAAACTTTTATTTGGGTTATACTTTAAATCGTAGACAACTTTAAAAAAGAAACCAATAAGAAATAAGATGAAAAAGAAAACTAAGAAGCCAAACCAATTTACAGAATTTCTCCTTGAATTATCAATGCGAGCTATTATACGACATGGCGCACCTGTACCATTACCGATTTTCATCGGAATTATATCTAATGTAAAAAAGTTATCATCAACATTTTGACGTAAACTATCAACTAAAGCAACGTTTTCTAATCCATATTTGTTATTTTTTGCAAGTATCTGATGAACTGGATAAGTTTTGGAGAGACCATAATCAGCTAAGTAAATAAAAGTAATTTCTTTTTATTTCTTATCAAAATTTTTATTTTACTTGAAAGAGTATCGATACCAACACCAACAAGATTTTTTCCATATGTATCAACTAAGTATGTGGCTAATTGTTCACTAAGACCAGGAAACTCAATATTTGAGTTCTCACCAGCATATGTGTTTTGATCAGGCCAATATTTTGTCCAGCCAGTATAGAAGATCAGTACGAAGAAAAAATCATCGCCAGTATCTTCATCTATTTTTGGAATATATAAATCAATCTTTTTAACATCATCAATTGCTATAAGATAATTTTTATTTTTCTGACATTGCTTTGATACATCAATTAGACGAGCATGCACTGAAACTAAATGTTTCAATGGAATTTCATCTACTTTCCAACCAGTTAGATAGAAATGATAGGGCGCGTCTATGTGTGTACCAATATGTTCACTAGTTATGAATGAATTTGTTGAATAAAAAAATGAATTGTCGCCACTAGTCCATGTTGCTGTGCGTTGCGTAAAATTAAAGCGTGTTTGTGATGGATAAAATGGGATTGTTGAACTAAACGTATGCGATAAATCGATGAGTAATAATGGCATCGATGATGAATGATTCCAAGTGATTAGAATTATTAGTAAACATAAAATATTCATTATTGAAATAGTTCTCAATATAACGCAATCAAAATAGTGGTTCACCTCTCGTGTAAAATGAAGAAATGAAGCAGTCGGGCGTCTACCATGTGCAATTTTTCTTCTTCTATTCGTATGTTATTATTATTGTATCTTGAGTTGGCCATTTTCAACGAACATAAATCAAGAGTCAATGATTGATACATTATTATTTTTTCAAAAAGAAGGAAAGAATATAACGATTGGCTGAATATGTGCCCTGGGACAAATAAACGAATAATTGTATAATAGCAAACCCATCAATGCCAATAGAATGAAAATGCTCTTTGAATCTATGAGATGATGTCATCGTTCTCATTTTGTTGTTGAGCATAGATTTTTGAATAGCATTATTTTATTGAAAATGTATATCAATTATTTGTCTGTGTCAAAAAATAAAGTTCTATCATACTATCAAGTTTTGTTCTATTTATCTTCTTATTACGAACTATACTGATTGATGTCAAGAATCTTTTACTGATCATGTTACAAAAGGAAAACGGGGAAATTAGCTTTCGTCTCACCTCTTTTTTACGATCTACTGACATGAACAAAAAGACATGGTGTTCGAAACGGAGTTCTTAAATGAAATACAACAAAAATACAGGGTGTTTGGAATGAACCCTGTGCAGGAGTTCGGAATCAATTCTGACAATAACTTTTTCATAGGATATAACCATTGAAAAAGCTATTTTGAAAATTGATTCCGAACTCCATGTAAATTTTTCTCTTTACGAACATCAAAATTTGCCTGGAGATCGTAATCAGAATGTCCGGATGTTCGGAATGACAAAAACATGGAGACCGTAATAAAAAAAAGAAGGCGACACGATTTTCACAAGTATGTTCAGATTTGTTCCCCTGTGAGAGAATATGAAGTGGTACACTAGAGTCGCAACCTAAAATCATGTATAGCCGACGTTTCGGTGGATTCAATCAATTACGATTGCACTTCTGTTTACTATAATAACTCTAGTATTAGTTATTATTCTCCTTATTCCTTCAATACTTTCTGTTACAAGATACTAGCTTTATTGAAAGAAAATAAATACATATATATTCATTACTCTAGTGTTAATGTACATTATCATTCTATTTATTCTTCGATGAATGTACACGTTTTTTGAGCCAAGCTATTTGTTTATTTTTCGATCTTGAAGCAATGAGATCAAATTGAGATGATGATGTGCAAGACGAAGACGAAGCAGCAGTAGTATGATCGCTGGGTCTAACTCTAAGACGATTCAATATTGGAGTTGAACGTAAATAAGATTTATGAGCAGCTTGTTCAGTTGCTGCTTTCGACAAGTGTTGGTTTTTAATCAACTTATACCCTTAGAAACAACTTCTACGACTTTAGTACAAGGAGTATAGATAGAGAAAGAATAATCTCATACTTTCTATAATCATGCATATAATCCAAAAAGGGAACCTATGATATTTTTGTCTATAAGAACAGAAAGTATTTATATCAGTTACAATCTCTTGATAAAATTTTTTTACGAACTCCATGTTAAAATACCCCTATAATTACCTTTCGAACACCCGCCTGTGTTCGTTACGATCCTCAGGTGTTACATTAAATATAGCAAAAAAACTCTATTCCGAACATCTAGTAAACACATTACGATCTTTCTGCTGTCTATTACGATCTCCGGTAAGGTGCGCGTAATTCAAAACTTCCACAAGTCTTATTTTTCGTTTAAACACATATGGTTGGATTTGCCGTGTGATGCTGATCACGAATATGACCTTGCTTTTTTTTAAAGTTTTTTTCTTGAAGAAAAGTGCAAAATTGTGAGGAGATCTAAAAAATGTAAAAACTTTATCTTTTTGAAATGTCGAAAAAAAATATTTTTTCTTTTCTTTTCTTCTGATTTTTCAGGTCATACTCAGATTCTTCGTATGAAACTGAGCCTAGAAATCTTAACTAGTTAAGATTTCTAGACTCAGTTTCATACGAAGAATCTGAATATCACCTGAAAAATCAGAAGAAAAGAAAAGAAAAAAAAATTTTCCGGCATTTCAAAAAGATAAATTTTTTACATTTTGTAGATCTCCTCACAATTTTGCACTTTTTTCACAAAAAAATTTTTTTTTAAATAAAGCAAGGTCATATTCGTGATCAGCATTACACGGCAAATCCAACCATGTGTTTAAACGAAAAATAAGACTTGTGGAAGTTTTGAATTACGCGCACCTTACATAGGTGCTTACGGACGGACTACCGTCATAAATTTTTACGAATAAAAATCATTTTCCAACACCCGGTCAAATTTACCGGTGTTCGTAAGAGGTGAGACGAAAGCTAATTCGCCCAGGAAAACGATGAGTAACAAATAGTTTCAATACTGATGTTAACTGATATTAAAAAAAACACGTTATACAACACATTAAACTGATCCTAAATAATAGAATAGACATTGTAATTAGATATAGAATCAGTTTTCTTAAAATTAATGATATTAATGAATAACAGCTGTTGGNTTATTAGAAAAAAAGCTGTTTTTAGAAAATTTCATAAAACAAACTTTTCACACGATCGGTTTCAGTCGACTTCATTCTTACGTGACTTTATAAAAGTATTTTATAACGTATTCATAAAATTTAATTTCCTATTATATAATAAATTCATAATTTTAGTAGTATTGACATTATCTAATAATCATTAAAAGCAAAAAAAGCAAAAAAAGGATCGTGCGATCGTGCTTATTTCGTACAAAATAAATAAATCGATTACTTTGAACATACATGTGGGCGAATTTGTTTTCTTCCACACATGCATTTCAAACACCATCTGTCAAATGTATAAAAATAACCATAACACGTCGCTAAATAATTCATATATGTCTATTTTATTATAGTTCTCATAGTAAATTTGAGAGAAAATTGATTCT
This sequence comes from Rotaria magnacalcarata, assembly GCA_900239745.1. Taxonomy (NCBI): domain Eukaryota; kingdom Metazoa; phylum Rotifera; class Eurotatoria; order Philodinida; family Philodinidae; genus Rotaria; species Rotaria magnacalcarata. The sequence continues at coordinate 65,112 of OENM01000441.1, read as the reverse complement.
ACGTGCGGAAATTTATGCACACACACTCACATTTCTCTTTTTTGTTTAAGTGAACAGAGTTTTCAGTCGAATTGTTTTAATGCATGCTATTAATCTCCGTAATGTTTAATTAAAAAAGCTTGTGTTCGAGAGACTGAAATGTCTTGATTCTTTTGATGGAGACTCTCAGGATTTAAAAAACGTAAAAGTACTCTTCACTCGATTATCTTAAGGCTTCTCAACGATGAAAACACTCATAAACATCCTAATTAAATTTCCAATTTTGGAACATATTAATTAACTAAAGAGTATCGTCTATCATACCTAGAGTATAATGCTTTGAAACGAAATTTTCTTTTACTGAACGGCATTACACGCATCGAACACGTTGACCATAACACGTGCACATCATCAGTACTTGGGTACATTAAAGTTTTTCTTCGAACAATTAAGAACTTTAGAATAAATCCATTGAAAGCTATTCGTTAAAAATATTTTAAGAAAAATCTGTGAAGCTATAATTTTCTTAATACACCACACGCAATTATTTTTTTTTCTATGGAACGATTAATCATTTTTTCCTATTAATCGTCTCGACATAAATTTTATATGAACTAGATAATACAGTACACCAGGTTATCTTGTTCTTTTTCGAGGATTTACTGTCAGCTTTCAGGCTCTATTCAAATGAACGCATTCAAAAATAAACAAACTATTTGAAAATTAAGATTCTTTTTTGTTGAATAATGAAGAAGAATTAATCGAATGAAATATGTTCTTCAGTATTTATCAATCAATCTAACCATGATTCTTTATTGAATAGACATAATCTAATCAGGGACGAAGAATTATTTAACAAAACGATAAACAGTGTTAATCAAAGCATGAATAAATCTAAAACAAACACCATAGATACATTGAGATGAATAACTTAATGTTTGTATATTTATTTCCATATAAAAACTAGATGGTAATCGAGCTTCACACGCTTACGAAATGCGGTGCGAAGCATTTATGTAATTTCGGAAATTTATTAATTGTTTAGATGTTTCATCTTTTGTAATGATATTTATTTATCGGTGTTGATATTAGGGCGCCTAACTTTTAGTGTTTGGATTTTCGTTTTAATTATCTGAAAGTAAAATTTGATCAAAATTCTGTTTTGGGGAGTTAATTTACGACAGAACGGTAGTAGCTAAAGAATTTTAAAAAAATGGTACATATTTGATGTGGATTCTTTCATATTGTGTTTTAACGAGTTTTTTGTGATGTTGGGTTGTCGAGATCATGGAGTCACAAGTTGTGAAGATTTGATGCGCACGCCGAGTTAAAAAAAAGAAAGAAAGTAAACTCGCGCACGACTACATAAATGCTGTGCTTCGCACCGCATTAATAAGAAAACATTCATACATTTAGATATCTTGTTGACAACTTCTCAGATATATATATATATAAACTGAAATTTAATATCAAAGTTCGGAGTCAAAGAACTAATTTAATCTATATTTAGTATATCATATTTTGTTCTTATCTGCAATACGAAGTATTCTATTGAATAGAATTAAAAATAGTATGCTTTACCATTCTTATCTCAAATGTTACGAACATATTAAAAGCAAATGCTGACATTTGAAGAATTTTAAACAATTGAATATCGAAAAAATATGTTTCTTTATTCAAGGTTTATGGCTTGAATATTTATTTAGTAGCAAATTTATCTTCTATTTAAAAATACCTTGGACTTTACTAGAAGTCTATTAAAACATTCCTTTTGATTATTGTCTTGTTCCTAGATAAAACGAATAATATTTGTTATTTATGAAAAGAAAAGGTTCTAGAAGAAAAGAAATTCAAGGCTGATTTCACGTGCATTCAGTGAAAATGTTGATTTCTTTTATTTAAAAAATTTTCCTAATACAAATTTAAAAATCTGTCTCTGGACGAGCATCTAAATATGCTTTTAATTTATCATTACCATTAATAGCATCGAATAATGATTTAAATTGATCGCCAAATTTGCCTTGAACTTCTGGTACAGCTTTTAATAAGACTTGAATAGATTGGAATACAAATAAATCAGCCCATGATAATTTATCTCCAACAAAATAACTTTCATTTGTGCTGTAGGCTTTCTTCAATTTACCTAAATTTTCGACATGTTTAACTAGTGTTTCAGTTAAGAATTTTTCCATTTCTTCAGCTTTTTTTGCTTCATCTTTTTCAAAGAAAACTTTACCATAAAACACTTCATTAATATCACGTTGTGTATCAACAACAGCATCAATCTTAGCTGATTCAAGATTGTCCGAGCCAGCTAAACCTGCTTCACGAGCAGCATAACGAGCAACTGTAAGTGATTGTGGTATTTGTGTACCATCAGCGAATTCTAATACAGGACATTGACCTAAAATCATTTTTGGTTTGTATTCTGGCCATGTATCAAAACCAAAACGAATATCTTCATAAGATCGACCAGCAGCTGCGAATATAAGTCGAGTAAGTTCACCTCGAGCTTGTAAATTAAAGTAGTAGAATTTAATATCGCTATCACTCATTCTTGTTGATACAATGAAACAAATGAAATGAAGAAAAGAAAAGAAATGTCAGTGATTTTATACGTGCTGTTATCTTTGCATCGTCAAAAACTAAATACCACAAACGATGATAAAAGAATCTATGGTTATGTATATCCGTTTAGTTTTACATAATATAGAAGCGAAAGAAAAAGAAAAAGAAGAAGTGATGCATCATCATCAGCTGGACGTTTTTTTACCAGAGTACAATTAATGTTGTATATTTTCTATCTGGACTGATGCATGTAGTGACTTTTTATCTAAATATTTTCGCATGATGTCGATAGCTAGTTTGCTGATGGTAAGATTATATAGCTACAAAAGAGATTCCACAAATGTTAATATCAACTTTTGAAAGTTATTAGTATTGATGAAAAGAGAATGGTTTACTTTTTCAACGAAGTATCATAATGAGATAATATCTTTATAAAAGTACTCCTTTAACGTGACACAATTTGTACTCAATCAAACGATGAATTCTCATTTCTTAGGGTGGGATGTGGATATCTTGATGCTTAGCTAACACTGTTTCTCGGAGTTTTGTTTTGGAGAACGCTTATTTAAAATTATTATGCTATCTTCAATTCCTATCAATAAAAATAGAAACATTTGAGAAGAAGAATGTACTCTACTTTCCATGTAATTTTCATTTTTCAGCGAAACAAGAATCCTAGCAAAAAACATATTTCGACGAAATGAGAGCTCACTCAATCAAATATGCATGTCAAGAAGTTTTATTACATCTTGATAATGGAAAATCTGTCAACAATGAGTTCACTTCTAGTATTCTTATGATGTTTGTCTCTATGTTAAATATAGAATTTTTATTTTGTGGCTACAGAAGATAGTAATTCGACTACATTGGTATGTCGCCTGATACTGAATAGTTCAGTTCTATCAATGGATACAATCACAAATGGATTTTCAAAAGAAATAATTGTACAATTAACAATTTTTGTACAATTTTTATGAATTATGTTTTTAGACTGTTGAGTTCAATCACTAAAAAACATGATTGATTTCATAATTCTTTGAAACTAATTTCTAGATTACAAAAAATTCATTCTTTCTCGATCACTATTGCTATTCATAGTGATTGTTTGCCTTAATGAAACGTACAAAATGTAAAAGATAAGTAAACTTTTCGTCTTTTGTAATGAGGCAACAAGATTGAATAGATAAATGCTAAAGAAAACGTATCTAATTTGAATAAAAAGTAAATCTTTTTCAATCCCAAGAAATTCAATACAGCTTTTTATTGATAGATTATTTCTTAACCTTTTTTTATATTCACTCAGATTAACCAGTGTTCTTGCACTAATCAATCTAACCGGTGCACTTTCATATTACGTCAATATTACATCACATATAAATATAGGTGTTTTACAGAACTTTTCTTTTTCTATAAAAAGAGCAATGAAATCTAATCAATTTTCAAAGACATAGAAGGTTGACGTAAATCACGATGGTTTCTATGAATCTGACATGACATTGAATAAAAAAAATGAGTTCGTATCTCGGATTACATAAACAGCAGATAATGGTTTTATCTTTTCTTATTAGGCATATTTTAAAAATGATTGAATGTAATTGTTTAATCATAGAATCAATATTTCATAACATAATGATATGATTATCTTATCTTATGAGTATTAGTATTTCTATCATACGTATAAGAAGAAAAAGGTTAACTGAATAAAATGTACTATACTATCGTGTACAGATCATATACATATCTAGATGAGCAGACATGATGATATCGACCAAGAACAGATGTATTCATTGATGTATAAAACTAAGTAATACGTTTTATCATAAAAAATACGAGACAAAAACAAATGCTTTGAATATTTTTAGATATGAAAAGAATCTCTACTGAATTCTATCTCATTATTCTACTTCTTCTATTAATATTTTTTGTAAATATATTTCATATAGTTTATTTAATTATACATAAGCATAATAAACAAATTAAAGCCATTCGTTTAATACTAATCAGTTCATCTTTATCATCATTAATTGTATCATTATGGCTTATTCCGTGTTTTTATTTGCGTACAATATGGTCACCAGACTCAATGTCATGGCGTCTATGGTCATTTGCTTTTCACATTGTTGATGCTGTTCAACTTTATTCTATTATATTATTAATAACTACCCGATCGTTTCAACGTATATTCATTTGTTTTATATGGCTAGCACCAATAATTACATACTCACCATTATTATGGTTGAGTTCTCTACATGATGAAATCGATTATTTACCTTATCGAAGACTAATGTTGAATGCACCTTGGTGGATATTTCCGATAGTTTATTTTGGCATGTATGCCATTCCATTAATTATTTCATTTGCATTAAGTAGCATTCATATTTGTTGGCCTTTAATAAATAATTATTATTATAGAAAATATAAGAAAAATATTGATCATAATCAAAATATTGATGAACACCATCGAGATATGATAGAATTAAAAAGTCTGATTGAAACTGTATTTAATTTTCAACTAGAACAATCCGACAATAAGTCAAAGAAATTTAATGTAAATATAAAATGAAGGAAGGAAAGTAATTATTTTTCTTTATTCTTTCAGACAGGCATATCTTCAGTTTCAAAGCCATTATCGAAAAAATTCAATCGATCATCATTATGTAAAGTTGATCAACATGAAACTTTCCCTCTATTTGATGAACTTTCATCATCTCCATTAAGTCGTTCATCATCAATACAAATAATGCATTGTATTGAACAGCCACTTAAGTCTGGTCTATTATTTGTTGTCACATGTCTTTTATTACTCGTTCATTTACCATATATACTTTCATCTCTTTTTGATGTATGCTCACTACAACTAACAATATTTATTTACACACACTGGTTTGGTACCATAATAACACCATTGATACATATTAAAATTGAATATCTTTTCTAGAAATAAAATAACATTTTTCATTCGTATTTTAAAATTGAAAATTATGGAACGTATTTTATTGATTTAAATAAAATGTAAAATTTTTAAACAACATTACTAAGATAAATGTAATTATAAGAAAAACAATTAATTTAAAAAAGTATTGATATACTTTAAGAATATCAAATTGTTGTTCTTATAATTACATTTATCTTAGTAATGTTGTTTAAAATTTTACATTTTATTTTTCATTCGTTATAACTTAGGTGTAGTCTTTTAACTTTTTTTCTATTGAAACCAATAAAAGAGAATGTGAATAAAAATATACATGGTGATGATGATGATGATGATTTTTTTTTATGTTATAGTAGAAATTAACTTTTTTTGTATTCTTGTCAATTGATACAGTCAAATACATCGGTAAGATACTATTAAATTAGACATCCCTTGAATTCAAAACCTAAAAGGATACTTACGAGGAAACAACTATCCCAATAGTAAAACAACGTTGGGTTTTATACTAGACTCACAAGGACGTCATGATAAGACTGGAAAAAAACGTCCAATGATTCATTTATAGGGAAATGTTTTAGGTAAAATAGATAGTAATTTGATTTTTCATTAAATCCTTCAGAATGGATCAAAAATTCAGTAAAACAGCCATAGATAGGCTCTAAAGAGATATGAGGATGGGTTCTCTTAGACATTTATAGTCTTATTCAAGCCGTTTCTTGTGATGAACTCAAAATTTCAAGTTGCAGTTGGGATAGCTCCTTTATTAATGTTAGAAATGTAATAATGTGAGTAGCAATACTGAAAGTCTATCTTAATATTGAAGCACTCACTCTGTTGGAGTACTCTCTTTGAAAATCAGTCTTATTACGTAGTTCAAGTACTGTTATCGATAGAGGATCACGTTGAAAAATAGATATACCAGTAGAAATGTTTCTGATAATTAACTGACTTAAGAAATATCTTGACATTTCCTATAAGTAATCAATAAATCATAGGGTGTGAGTGTATATGCAGTTCTTCTTGACATTCAACCACATCCCCTGTCTTTTCCGTTTTGTTTTATTCAACTATAAAAAACAAGAATATAGAGAAAATAAACGAAAAAACTGTTCTGATTAATTTACATAGAACATCATTGATCATATTCCAAAATATAAATAACATATGAGTTCTGTTTCTAATAAATAATTTTTCACCTAAACGTATCGTTCATCGTTTCAATTATTGAAAATTTTATCAACTATGTTTTTATTCTAGACAAGTATCTTCAGTCATGTCTTAATTATAATATAGAACAAATAAAATCGATATATAAAATAAAGTTTATTGAATAATGGATCATCAGTTCACACTGAATTCATTAAACAAAAATAAATTATATCTCTAATGTAGTTCCTTCTCGATTTTTTACACTCATTTATCGCAATTATTATTTTAGTCGAAGTTGTATCTAGCAGTTTACCAATGTATATTTTAATTAAAAAATCTTAGTTTCATATACAATTGAAACAAATGAAAGTGTGAGTACAAAATAAATCTAATTAGTAATCAAATATTTTGCCAATGAAAAATGTGCTAGGCCTCAGATTGGAGTAAAAAACTTATTGAACCTTTGAGGTAAGTTTTCTTGGATTTTCAAACAGAGTGTGTCAGAAAAAACATATTGTTTTTTATGCTTTATTAATAATGGAAGTTAATGCCCGTACGCCTGTTAATACATCATCCACCGACATGCTATCAGCAAGTGAAACAAGAAGAGGTGAACAATGAAAAATGAATTATAGAATACATGGCAAGTCGACGCGCACTCAGAATAAAGTCGGACGTACATACAACATGACCTATCACAGACCTAATTGAAACACAGGATTTTATAATTATAATCCTCGGGAGGGGGAAGAGATCAGACGCTCGCTTAATACGATATACTACATACTATCTACTCACAAAAATGAGTTAGGAAAACGTACCAGGATGTCGAGCTCGTTTTCAGGTATGTAGGGGATAGAATTTTCATCACTATTTTCTAGCTAGTGTAGACATTTTTCAATGATACAGATATGAGGAACTATTCGTTTGGATTTATAAATATATTTCACCGAAAACTCTTTGCCTAACCATTGACTCCGAATTGAATTTAAGGGTTGTTGCTCAAAGAGAAGGAATCCATCGGTGGAGTTTCTCAATGCGCTAGGTATTTTCTCCAGTACTTATTGCACAGGTTCACAAGGGATATTTCCTCGAGCAAGGATGCAAATAGGATGTCATTCCAAAATTGTACTCCCATGGTCCTCTTTAGACACAAAGTAGAAATGACTCAAATCATCTTTCTGACCCTCAGTAAGAAGCGGAAAAATACCAAACAGCCAAGCGAAAAGAGGTCTAACATAAGTAGAAAAAAGGAACTTTTTGAATTGCGGTGATGAGGAACCGTACATACGGCAAGATCTTACAATCGCTACTCTTTGCCTAATCTTCAGCTTCTGAAATGAAATCATTTTACTCCATCATAGTCTGCAGGAAATATAATATCCAAGATACTTAAAGTTTTTAACCCATGATATTTTATTATTATTATCTCTCATACGCAACTCAAATTTTGGGTTACCAATAGCGCGTGCAGTCCATAGTGCTTCCGTTTTACTATAGTTAATCGGTTGAACTGAGAGTATCGCATAGTACTCCAGGTAATTGAACAGTAGAAAAAACATATTTATCAACGTCTCTAGTTAGAATGACATTTCACTTAAAAACAATTGTACTGATTGTCTTGATTTATTCGAACGGACTGATATGAATTATTTATTAAGATTTTTTCGATGAATATAAGATGTTAATGTTGAATTAATTATATAAGAAGTATTTAACAAACTTGTATTTAACATTCGCTGGTATATATATTATTATACGATGCAAGTTACCTTTTGTGCTTAGAAAAGAAAATCAATTAATTTTATGAGATTGCAAAGATTATGATTTTGTTCTTCTTATAATTATTTCTTTGAACAGACAAACTGCAAAACATGGTGAATTTATTTCAACGCACGGGAGAAAATACATTAAAATCATATTATGGTTTACTTTTTTTCCGATTAATCATTCAAGTATTTTTCTTAAATATCTCTGTGCCCTCAACAATCGTTTGATTGTAATTTTGTTTTATTCGAATTCGAAATAAATGTTTTTTAAAACTAAATGATAATAAATTTGATAGAAAATTTAAAAAATAGCAATAGCAATTTATTGATCATTACATAATTGATAAAAGTGTATCGTCTCAAATTTCAATTACCAACGATTTAAAAAAATCAAATTTCTCATACCTATGTACTTTATGACTAAAACAGAAGTAATTAAAAATCAAATTTATTAACATAACAGCAAAACATCAAAGACCTGATAGAAACTTATTTCATTAGTTAGAAGCAAACAATTTTTAATCTAAAATCCTATTTTATCATAAAATAGATCACGAGAAAGATCTGAATATTGTAATAAATCTACTTTTACGTGTATGTGATTTAAAAAAATTAAAAACATCGATAATCTTCACTACTGTATAGCCGGCAAATATTTGTATGTCGGAACAAAAACAAACTTCTATTAAACATTTGACAGTACAATTTCTTATTTCCTAATGCGTAATAACATTCAACTTGAGGCCTTTTCTGTTGTTGTTTTATAATACTTGTTTTCATCAATCAATTTTTCTTTTTATAATAAATCCATGTGATACTTCGGTCATTTCACAAATGTCTTTGTATTTTCAAGTACTTGTATTTGCAATGATTAGATATATAAGTTAAAAATTTATTCATAACTTTTTTAATAAATGATATTTATTATTATTTTCTTTTGTAATGAAAATAAAAATGGAAAAAGAGTGACAAAAAAATTCACCATAAGAATGAATAATATTACAGATACAAAATATCGTTTTAGTACATTGACAACCATTTTTTGCATGGTATTATTTTCATAAATCACGAGAGTTCATTTGTCGATGACTCGCCATTTGAAAGAGGAGAAAATTCTTTAGTTTTATTCAATATTTTTTCATCATCTTGCATTTGCATCTGTTCATCGCGTTGAATTTCTTGGTCTGTATCAAGATTTAATTGTGGTTTACGTATATTCCAATGAAGTATATCAGCCAATGATTGAAACCAATCGCCTACTTGATCAAATCGACATATACATGGTACGGGATAAACACTTGTTGTTATTTTTACACTACATAAAAAAAGAAAATGTCACTTAAGTTTGATGCCTAGTAGAAAATATGGCGGTTATTGATATAGATCAATAATTTACCTGTCGTATTGATGCAGTTCATGTTGATTTCTTCCATCAACTGAAAGCCATGCAGTTAGACGAGAATCTTGAGATACTTTTACGGTAAGTTCAATGCCAGCTGGAACGACAATCGGACGAAAAGATAATGAATGTGGGCATATAGGACAGATCACCATTGCAGGAACATTCGGATGAACCATTGAAGCACCAGCTATAATTCTTCAATGAATCTTCAAGCTTAAAAAGACAACAACAGAAACATACCAGCCATTCCGTAAGCTGTAGAACCAGTAGGAGTTGATAGAATCAAACCTATAATAGAACATTATTATTATTATTATTATTATTCTATAATGAAGTTAAATTAGACTTGATGGTACACACGAATCGTTGAGTATATTGGTATGATAATTTTTAAATATTCTACATATGGTGGTACTTCAAAACTGATCGAAATACTGTATAGAAATATAGACACAGGTTTAACAATTATTAGACATTTTATTTATCGGTGTGAACAGGTAGAAAGTGTTTCGTAGTGTGTTTTGGAGCAGTTTTGCTCACTTTCACAATTCAAGCATATCGCTGATGATATTTATTATCACAAAATCCATAGTAAAACTTACTTCTCTATTTGTCTGAAGTATTTACGATTAATCTTGAGAATCACTCTACGCATTCACGGTGGGCATAATCCGAATAAACAAAAAATTCGATGAAGTCGTATTAAGTGAGAGTTTTCGTTTTCTACGAAACTAGAAAATCATTCGTAATTCGCTTACCATCACCTTGCACTTTGGTAATAAATTTATCATTAATATATAAATCAAGATTTGACAAATATGAATTTGGCCCTCGATCAATAACAACTTCATTTAATGCTAGATGAGACATACCACCAACATTATTTGATGTATTGGTTTCATTGGTTCGTACAGAATCATCTGGTGTATCTGATGTAAGCACATTGTCAGAACCTTCTTTAATAATTGTACAATTTAAACGTGTTCGTAATAGAACAGCTACTTTGCCAGATAAAACTTCATTTAAGATGTTTTCATGAAATTTGAAATCAAATGGTGTTAAAAATCCCAATGAGCCCATGGAAAATGACAAAACAGGCGGACAACTTTTTTGAAATAAACTCGAAGCGTGCAATAGAGTACCATCACCACCCAAACAAATAACTAAATCGATCTTACATAAATCGTTTTCTAAAATAAAAATTAATAAAATAAAAATAGATAAACAAAAATTCAACAAAACAATTGATTTCAAATACTTTTATCCAACGGAATACATCGTTCAATATTTTCTTGTAAATCAGAATCTGTAGTAATGTGTAAGTGTGTACGATCGTCAGTTTCAACAAACACATTTAGACGACGCTAAAATAAAAACATCAAGCATTTAAATAAATGTCATTCACTTGATTTTATATATCAATATCCTTTATTGATAGCATAATGAACTATGAGATGCTTTTAAAAAATGGATTATCCGTCGATTGCTCCTATTATGAAACATTAATTTTAAGATAGAATAGAAAAGTACTAGAAAAATGCGTCAGATTAATTTTTTCTTAAAATATTTCACATGAATTTTCATAGGTTTACTCTTTCTACTTTTCAATCCTACCAATATCACCGCATAATATAATTTACTTACTTTAAGAAGTTTCACAACAAGAATTCGAAATTCTACCACAGTCGATTGACCTGGCTTACGAATAACAAGAATATTATTTGGTGATGAAATCCAATGAAGACGTTGAGTACATGGATCTTGAATAATACTATTGACGCAATGAAAACACTGCATAGAATAAGTATTTATAAGAATAAATACATTCATACTAACATAAGTTCTTGATCATTTTTAATTTTTTTAAGTGTGCCTTTTGGTCCAAAATTACATTTTGGTGATGGAGCAAAGACAGAACGAGCACGCCTGATAAATTAATAGAAATATAATGAATTATTTCGTTCGTAGAATTAGTGTAAAAGTTTTTTTTTTTCTTTGATTAAATTTACTTGAGTTATTTTTATAATCTCCTGAAATCGAGACAAAATGCTTCGATCATTCATGAGAAAAATATTATCATAATTTCAAATGAAACATTTCATTTTGCTCATTAAATGATACTGATGTGACTATTAGATACATTAATTAGACAACAACATCTAGTCTATATAAGTATGAGTGATAGAACAATATAAAATGGTTTGTTTATTTATTTTTCACTAAAATTAAATTATTATTGAATCTACTCTGTCGACCAAAACTATTAATAAGTAATATGAAAAGAAACAAAACATACTAACCAGCATTTTTTTACTATCGGTCGACTATTTATTCTTGGTAATGGTACACATTCCGAATCATCATCGCTTTCCTTCATCATTTCATGATTACCATTACTTGATATTCCATTACTGTGTTTAGCATCAATTCCATAGAATTCATTATTTAAATTAGGCAGTGAATATCCATCGACACTTTGCGTTCGCCGTTGATTAGATGCTGAAGATTTTGAAGTACCATTTTTAAGATTTTGGTTCATCTTAATAAATTTTTATATAACAGAATGCGTTATTATGAAATAAAAATTTCTATTTGATAATAATCACGTATAGGCGGAGCGAAAAAAGCATATGAAAATGAATGAATGATACGATCACTTTCTTTCGTAGGTAAAATAAGAAGAATGAAAGCGAACAGAAAGGTAAATATACACCCCAGGTGTATAAAGATGACAACCCCAATCAGTGTTTCGTTTTTTTCTTTGTTAAGGTATACATGAATTAAAATAAATTACGACTTTTATTTTATCGGAATTATATTAAGGGAGTGAAACTATTTCTACGCATATATACATATATAAATACAGTTTTCTTACTGATGTAATTAACATTGACAGTATAAAGTTCTCTACGTTTTGGTCTTTTTTACATTCTTGAATTTCATCATCAAGTTAAGACCAACTAATCCTAACGCTCGAACTCTGACGAGTTATCAAGGTAGATATTAAAGCAGTAACAATAGAAAAGAAAAACACATGAATCATTCTGTTTCTATCCGACTGACTTTTATAATGTCTTAAATCCACGACTTTTGTTTTTCATATATTCACGAAGATATTACTCTTTCGTGACTCACTCAGTACTTCACTGAATTTACGATGCAAATAGTTACCATTCAAAACAAAAAAACAAGTTTCATTTGGTTATATAACTAAGACTGAAATTATCTTATCAGTAAAAATGATGTCACGTTCGAAATACTGGCACTGAAAAGCATGGTTCTTGTTTCTCTATCTAAAATCGTTCAACTTTTTTATTGTTTTTTAATACTCTGACTGCTTAAAATAGAAATTAGTTGTTGCGTTTATGTAATACATGAATGTATCATTATGGAATTTAGATAATATGAACGAATTTTGTTGCAAAGGATTAAATTAGAGATTATATTATTTAGTTTTGAAAAATGATTTTGCAAAAAAAAAATATAGACCTTCTTCCTCGTTTATCAGTCACAACACATCCGATAGAACTAAGCATTAGAAAGCGTTTACGATGGCTTTCTTTTAATTGTTTTAAAACAGAGCTATCTACTGGGATCTATTATAGTTTTCGAGGAAAAAAGCTCCAATTAGATGAACATGCAATCGAGAGAGAAAAATTATGTTGAGTAATTTGTTTTATTCATCTGATTCGAATTAGAGAAAAGCAGAAGTCATATATCCTAATGAGTGTATTATCTATCAAAAATAAATTTCAACTTGATTAGATGTATTGTAGCCGACAGAGCGGTGCAATCAGTGAGTTCATCTTCGACTTGTGAAACTCTAGTATTTTCTAGATAGAAATCGACAGAAATAATTTTAGGGTACGGTATTTTTAATTCGATTTGTTGAAGACTATCTATTTGTGAAAATTTTCTGATGAGCGGTATTCCAAAAGAGTTGGCAAAAGGAATGCAAATGAGTGAAATTTTAGTACAAATAGCAACTATGTGATGTGACGTAAACATACAATAAGCTATTGATGATGTTGAATATTTGTTCGTGTGTTAATAAAAACACGTAACCACAGCCATTTTTAGTGATTGCCTGTAGATATCAAAGCATTTGTAATTCTCATTGAATATGTCATAAAATATAATAAATGAATAATTAAGGTTATGGAATGATTCTTCTTGTTTTGAGTTATTTTTCTTATGTATAATTCAATTAAAGCAAGGTAGAAAAATAATGCGTAAATATGATAGTGCAGTTCGATTTAATTCAGTAATGGTGACGCATTTTAAGCAATCAATTGAAAATATCACGTTCATATGAATGAGTTTCCATCTGCACAAGGAATAGATGTCGGCAAACTACAGCGTGGTTTTGCTTGTTTATTCCCTGCTGTTCGTACGACACAGTACGGATCCTATTATTACAAGAATCATTACGAGAACTTGATATATCAAAAAGAAAAAATACTGAATAAAGTTGATACATTTATTGCATCTAAATTGTAAATTTCGATTAAAGTATTGTTAAATATTGGGAAAAGAATCGTTTTAAATTTCTATAATTAATTGGTATCAATTTTTTGCCTTAATTTATTTCGATGAAAACTTTTTAAACAAAGTTTATCTATCGCATGAATTAAAGCCTTTCATTGTCTTCATCGAATTTTTTTCATGCATAGTATAAAAAGTTTGATTACATGTATTAGCATAATTTCAACTAAAACCACAAGCATTGAGCATATCAGATAAGAATTGTATCGCATCTCTGACTATAACTCAATCAAATACTATCAAAGTGCAGCATCATGAGTTTGATTTACCTATTTAGAAAAAAAACAAAAAAATTAATGAGTGTTTCACTGAAGAAAAGTATGATAATAAAAAGACAAAAAAAAAGACAGCTGCTCGTAGTCACAAGCCTTCAAGTCAATTCGTTGTCTAATAAAAGCGTTTGTTACGATTTGATCTTTTTTTTCTGCATATATCTTCAGAATTTTTGAGCGATTGATTTGAAACAAGTAGTAATTTAATTTAGTTCTATCGACTAAATCAATACTAGAATAGGAACTTGCAAGATTGTTAAAAGCGACTCTTTAGAAACGACCGATTAAAAGTCGACTGATTTAGATTCTATATCTATGCAAGACTTGTTCGCTGTGAGAGAATATTTCAAATCTTAGAATTAGTAGCAAGGGAAATTCGAAAAAGTAATGTTGACAATTAAATCGATGTATAGTCCAACCGCTGGACAACTCAAATTTTACAATAATTGTATAGAAAGAAAGAAGAAGTTGCTGAATTCTTTTGTGTATGTGAGCTTTGAGCGTTGTTACCACAAGAAATTTAGTTTTTATAAAGTTACCGCAAGCTCGAATTTTTTTTTGTGATAAAAATCCAGAGAATTTCCATTGACATTAGTGTTGAATACGTTATTACGAACAATTTTTCCCTACATGGATCGCACGATGTTTTCATGACTGCACTAATACGATGTAAATCCAATGATCAAAACAAGAATATGGCTAGTACGGTGTATTGCAAGTAAATGGATGATTGGTTTTCTTCTTGCATTTCCCATTGTGATATCGAGATGAGACGGTGAAAAGGAGCAATCCTGAGAGTAGGTTTCATAAAGAAGAACGAATCTTTTCAAACTTTTAATGCTTTTTTCACAGCATTTACTCGATTTGAATATAAACCTTTTCGCTGGAGCAGTGATCATTAATTTTGAAAATATGAAATAAAGTATTGCTGTAAAAATCATTTTTTTTGTTATTTTTTCTATTGAAACTTAACAAGTGATAAGCTAAAATAAACTTGCTGCAACTAGGTTGGCATGGCCGAGTAGTAAATCATATTTTCGTTATAATACTACTTGAAAAACTACACGAATAAGCTTGAATTTCCGGTTGAACATTGAATATATTATATAATGTATGAAGGTGAAAACATTGTTTTCTCTCAACTGAAAGGATATGAAGATCAATAGAGATTAAAATCAATTTGAAGAGTACGACATATTTACATAGTTTTTTGACAACATCATGACGAGTAAATTATTAATTACTAGTTCATACAGGAGAAGTCAGTCTGAGAATAAAATGAACAATATCCAATAGTTGACTGTGATTTTTTTATCTGGTTTCTTTTTTAACATGATTTCAAAATAAAAGCTAAGATAGAGCACATCGATAGGATATTTTTGTTGAGAGATTTGAATATCAAGTTCTCATTTTATTCCATGTTTGCACTTGGTTCACCTTTTCGCTTCTTCAGTTACTCTATTGTACCATTGAACTTTGGGTGATGATTAATGTAGAGATTGCCGCTGTGATTACTCCCTCGTGTGCCTCCGTCATTTTCAATGTAATCATTGTTCAAGCATTTTTATATGCTTCTTCGTGTCATGTTAGAACCATGCTTACGGTTTCTCATATGAAAACTGTTATCATTCAATCATCAAAAAACGTTTGTTGGAGTAGTGAACTGATACAAAACATCATTTTTATGTTAATTCTCAGTGTGGTAGACTGAGGTCAGATTAATAAACTAGAAGTTATTCAATGATGCAGTGGCATATATTATACATTATTGGTTACTACTAAACTATTTAAAAAGAATACTGAACTACACTTGTATGAATAGTATTGACATTTTCAAATAAAAGACCTCCTAGTAGCCATTACTAATAAACCTCTCTTACTCAATACATATCATAAAATGATCATGATTGAATCAAAATTACGGTATGGTGTAGTAGGACTTCTTTTCATATAGATTTAACGTATTCTAGATCAGTTTTTCATCGATACTGTGGGTATGCTTCATTATTCAATAAAAATTCAATATAACTGTAGATAACAATAGAGTATTCTGAAGAAATCGACAATGTCATAATAAGAAGGTGGTAAAAAAATTCAATTCATTTTATATATTTGATATTTAGTATCTAGAAGCTACCCAATGGCATGTAGAATTGTTTCTCAATTTGTCTTATTAGATAGTTTAATGTATCACTCGAGATTCAATTTTAACAGATGCATCGATTCGAGACGAATTTACCGACCTATATTTGTGGAAGAATTAGGGGAATTCGCTTATAAAAAGAAATACTACACGATGCTAATCTAGATTGACATAAGTTCACAATCCAATGAAATTGACTAGTAAATATTTATCTGGTTAACTATCGAATGGTCAAGTTATTTTTTAGTCAATAGATTGCCAAGCAAAAAATATATATTTGATCTAAAAAAAATATTTGTTTTCAATAAAGAAAGAAAGAAATTTTTATATTCAATCTATTGAATTTATTGAATGTAGAATCATGTTGTGTTTGATCAAATATGTCTCTATCAATCAATAACTAGAAATAATGCAGCGAAAAAAGCCTTTTCTCATTCATGCCTCTGGAAAAAAAAGCATGTTTTCGAGCCATTGTCAATAAACTTTTGTATTGAAAGGCTTAAAATAAAATTTGTTTTTCCTTGAAATACTCGAACAAATGTTATCATTTTCAATGATCTGCTTCGAAACTTGAAATAGTAATAAAAAAATCAGAAAAACGAAGGTGCTATTCAATATAATAAAAATATGCCCTAAGCATTTCACACCTATGAAGGTAAATGATATAAATCAATTCAGCGTTAACATGGAAAATATTTTGAAGGTAGATTTGCTTATTTAGTGAATGTTAAAAAGATTCTAGAAAATGTTAACCTTTACACCACACGTCGCACGATAAGTCTGTCAGAGAAATGACTCAATCCGTTAGAAGAGTACATTCTTGATGTTTTTAAGAAACTCATTAAATATTCATTCGTTAGACCTTTAGAAATATCTCATACCTACCGATACCTGCCATGTTCATAGAGACTAATCTAGAGAGGAAATGAGTCAATAAAACTTTAGGTCAAGAAATATTATCATGGAGAGATATTAGACATTTTCTTTTGTCTGTATCGGTGTCTAGAAATCATTACAAAAGATTCCACTCGCTAATATAACTTCTTGGGCAATGTAAAAATCAACGAGTACAAAATAGATTCCGATAGATCCAATAATATCTTCTCAATCCTGATCGATTCTACTGCATGGTTAAAATCCGATCGTTAGACTAAATATAGATTCCCTCAGACATTTCCATCGAATATTCGTCCTTGATAACAAAAATAAATAAATAGCATGTTTGAGTTGCATTTACTGAATTTATTATTTTGCCAGATGCCTCGCTTCTTTCTTTTCATTGACACATTTAAAAAAAAGCAGCTATTACAGACAACAGATATCATTTCCATCAATGCATTTCTTTTGATATCAGTATTCTTCCTTGTTGTAAAATGGCTAGGAGATTGTGTTTTTCAAATACAAATTTATTTATTTTTTTTTTATAAAAGAAACAACAATAAAATAGAAACAGAAAAATAGTTCGTTGTTGTTTTGAGTGCATGAACGACCATTGAAGATTGAATAAGTCGATGATGACAGTAAACCTATTTCCTACAACCTTACTTATAACCATTTCTCTCAATTCATAAAAAAATCAAAATATATTGTTTTTTCGTTTAAAAATCTTTATCTAATAATCAAAATTTTAATATCTCTCTCGTATATGATCTAGATGTTCAACAATCTTCATCATTAGTTCTAGTTTTCTTCGCTAGATTGATTCTATTATTTCTAATTTATCAGCAGTCTATTGAAATGTTCTACAACCAATTAGGTATTGAATAAAAGAAAGTTAATTGATAAATTTTTCTATTTTTATTTATTAAATTAAAATTAAATTACAACTAAACATTTACAACAACACGTAACAGATTTCTTTTTTGAATATCACGCTGTCGCAAAAACTTGAGTAAATAACTACTGTATAATAGAAAAAAGTCATCATTCATCAAGCATTGAAAATATTTTGGTTTTGTTTTTTGGTGGAAAAGGGATATTTAGTTTTTGGTTAATGAAAAACTTTTCAAATGCATTCGTAGCTGATGTCAGACAGTAGTCTAAGGAGAAGAAAGGGCGAACAGCGGATTATGTGATATAAGAGATATTTTATATTCAAAATTTTTGTGATATCGAAAACAAATATTCTAACAAAGAGTGAACAAAAGCTTTTGTGAACCAAACTTTTTTATAGGCTAAGCTGTGGACTTAAGACATAGATTATAAGCAGGAATATATAAGGGATGATTTTGTATAAATTCATTAGCGATCATTTATAAGTGTAACCAATAAGATAAACCCACATATATATAAATACAACATAAATATAAATATATATATATATATATATATCAAGAAGAGTCAAATAATTTAGTAAAATACTGGTTATTTAACATAAAACATGCGTATTATAATTCTCAGAAACACTACGGATAATCATAAGATAATAAATGTGTATATATATAGTGCACTTTGACTAGGAATTTGATTTGCTAATAACATTGGCTATAAAAACAGAGTTCTCTCATTCTCTAAAAGGAAAACAAACGTAACTAAAGAACTTTCTGGTTAATAAGCTTATATATCTATATTGCTTAAAGATATTTTCTAAGTTAAAATAACGAGCATTTGTTATTAAGAATAAAAGCAAACAACAACTTGTTTCAACTTATATCATAACGTGAATAAATATTTCATTTCTTGATTTTAAACATAAATCACATAAGTGAATAATAAATATATTTTTTCGGTGAACATTTACATGTATCAATAATGGGTATAACTTATTCATTGCAAAATATAATAGGATTTCATTCTAACATAAATTAAAACTGTGAAGCAAGCACTGCTAAGCCAGAAACAAAAATATCTTGGCATTGATAAATAAACAGAATAAAAGGACGAATAATTTCAAGCGCGAGATTAACACTGCAGATTGTACAATCAACAATCAAAAACAAGATATGCAATAATTAAATAGAAGTGGACAGCTTTTAAATAAATGTTGGACAACTATTCAGGATGTGTACTTATCTATTGCAATATTTCTTCGTTATAATTCTGGTATCGAAAAATTAAAAAAGCAACTAACAGGCCAACGTTGTTAATATGTAAATATAAAAATTTTGCTTTAATAGTAAACAAATCTGCGTAATGTATGATCAATTGACGATAACTTATACCTAAAAAATTTCCTCTATCCTCCAGAAAACAAAACTAATAATTTAAATATCAACGATCTTCAATTAATATTGGATGTAAATTAATAACCGATATCTTGATAAATAAAATTCTGATATGGATTCAAAAACTTGCTCAATGACACTATTGAAATTTATCTTGATGTTCAAAATACAAGACCTTCATATGGAGCTGAATCATTACAATGTAAACAAAAATATTCGAGCAGATTTCTATTTGACAGCTTGTAATTAAATAATATTCTTTTCTCAAAGGCCAAGTAAAACTGGATTCTTTTTCTTCTCGAACAAAAAACATGTACTCGTATGATTTTTTCACATGTAAATAGCCATATGTAGATAAATTTTGATAATACACTTTTAACTAACGTATGAATTCCTAAAAGCTAAAACACAATACTAAACTCTTACCCTTAAACGTACAGTTCTCCTTTCAACATAACTTGTAAATGATCACATCAGCATTTTGCTATTGATCAAATACGTTTAAATATTATATAATAAACTAATTTTTTTTCTTTTGTTCTTGATTTAAAAATAATCATTTGAAAAAAGCAAAAAAACTTCAAATACCATTAAATAATGAATTGAATAAGAAAATTCTTTAATTCTCATAATAAAATCCATCTTGTTTCGTTTAATTCAAACAACAACAAAAAACATTTCTTCACTAATCATATAACACATTAACATTTTAAAGCATAACATAAAATAAAAGGGCAGTCGATGAAGGAAAAATGAATCGTTTTCTTAGATGATTAAATATCGCACAATGGCAAAATTTTCCGAAATTTTTGATGTATTGTTTTCGAAAAAAAATATCATTTAATAAAATATTGAACGAAATATTCTTTTCTTTTTTGACAAAAATTATTCTTATTGATGAAGAGAGAAGAAATTCACGCAGACACTGATTATTTTTCTGTCGGAATTTTCTGTTCTCTTAAAGAATGAGAGCATGTTTCTCATCTTGTTTTTCAATCAAATAATAAATTAACTAAATAACATTTATATTCGAAAATTGCCGATAAAATAACGACGATTAACCGAAACTTACATTAAAAAATGTATTAATACTTTCATAAATTGACGAAATAGAAAGATGCACTGATTCTGATAAAATTCGTTGGATAACATAAGTTTAATAAGATCATCTCATTGCTCTCCGAAATCAGTAATGCTTTTGTTTTATCCATCATTAAATTAAAAAATTTATCCTTTCTTCTCTAGTTTAATCAGCATGGTCATTATACATGTACATATATTCTTCTTTGGCTGCCCTTGAAAATGTCAACGCATTAAAATAATATAGATAAATGGCTTACAGTTTAATATGATTTTGTATAGTAAATTTATTATCTGTAAATTTTGTACTCGACATGAATTGACATTACGAACAAATATATATATATATTGCTATACATAGAGAGTCTAACTACGACTCGTCTATGCTATTGGCTGTCCAGCTCTTGTACATGTAACGGACATAAATGCTCCCTGAAAACGATGAATTCACCCAAAATGTATTCTATATGAAATTTTTTATTTTGCTTCTCTGTAATTTGTAAATGAATGGCAAAACTTGTTTTTGTGCACACGATAATTTCTTCTTTCTTCTCGAGAACAATCTACAAAGTCGAAAAATCGACTAGATGCTAAGTAAAGTAAGCTCACGGATTTAAACCATAATTTCATTCTTGATTTGTACGTATATAACAAAGCAGTATGATTATATGTATGTATGTATTTCTTTTTCTTTTTTCTATGTAAATAAACATTCGATTTGAATAACAAAAATTCTACCTTGTTTAATAATCAATAGCCAAGAGAAAAGAGAAAAATGAAAATCTGCATTTAATTTTCTTATTGCGATTTTGATTACAGGAGAAACACCGATTAATATAAAACATATTGATTTTTGATATCGATGTGTATGTACTAGATACAAAAATTCGACGATATGCGATTAAAATCTTCCTACCACAGTCCTGAGTTCAATTTTAAATTGATGCTGGTATGAATATCTGTTCCGAAGTTATCACTAGACTTTTCTTTTTCTTTGTTCTACATAAGAACGGAATCTTGTTCAAAAATTTTAAAATATTTTTACCAGAATTTTGTCGAAGCAAAAACCGATAGGTTAATTGTAATATTCATTTTAAACTATATGATAAAAAAATCTTGCATATAGACAAATATTTCCTACCACCATAGGACATATATCGTATATTATATCATAGTAGTACTACAGTAAAACAATATTGGGCAATATAACAACAGATGCCCTACCAGAGAATGAATCACATAAACCAAAAGGTTGTTTCTTAATCTATCTCAATCAATGAGAGTCGTTACTGCCTGCAAGATCATGGCCGACAAAACTAAAGAAAACGTAGATAGTCTAAGGACACGAAATAAATGAGAAAAGAAAATGAAATGAAAAAGAAAATCGGCTAGTACTTGCTGGAAGAAATTAAACAAACTACAATAAGGAAAAAACAGAGTAAGTAAAAAATTTAAATCACTTGGGAGAAAATCCATTGATTAGAGACTTGTCGATATTTTCAATCAACACTGAAATTATTAAAAAAAATTATAAGAAAAAAAGAAAATTAACTCAGCAGTCGAATTTTTTTTCTTGTATGCCGAATGATAGATACGCAATGTCGTGTTCTTTCTTTTTTTTCATCAAGGATTTCTGTAATGAAGAAAACGATCGATAGAAAATCTCAAATATGAAAACCTGATGTTCTTTTTTTTTTATTCTGGATAGGCCAATACGTTGCATTTCTCTTCTAATAATATAAACAAAAACAAGAACAAATTCAACCATCATACTTATTGTATGATGATTTTATTTGTATATGCGCAAAAAAACAAAGTAACTTTACTTACCTATGTTGTATATCGACGCGGTATAAAACCGACGTCGTTACTTCATGGTGGCATATTTGTTTTAGTCCACAAGGACAATGTGAAGAACAGATAGAAGTATTAATACCAAATGGTAAACGATGTTGTAAATGTAGACAATACAGTCGGGTTTGGGCTATATATACCCTGCATGAATTTCTCTTATTCTCTCTCTTGCTCGCTCCCGTCTATGCTGGATTTTTCTCGATGACGATCGACGACGGGGAAACGAAAGAAAAGGAAGAAATGAATAACACATTCATACACAGAGAAGAAATAACCATTAGTAACGCGAATAGACAGAGAAAAAAAGAGTCAAAGAATGAATATTCGAGAAACTTCTATTTTTGCTTCTCTTCTTCTTTTGCCCACCTATCAAATCGCGTGGCATCATGTGATGTGTCTATTATTGAGAGACGCAATTCACCCTAGACGGATAGAAAAAAAGCTGTAACCAAGTGCTTTATCACAATATAATAAATGCGAGGACTATTTCTAATGCACCTACTAATAACCTACACTTTGAAAACATACGATTTTGCTTTGAAACGATCAAATATATGATGAATGTCTATCATTCATATCATATTTAACCAGCGTTAATGATGTACATCGATGAACTGTTTAAAATGAACCTATTTTTATCTTTTACAAAATTGAATCACAAATTGAGGAGATCTTCAAAATTGCAGTGAATGTATTAGATTTTATTCATATCGATCGAATAGTTACGTATGAATATTCTTGAAAAAACAATTTCTATTTTGTTAGTCGAAAACAAATTGTAAAAGCATGCACAAAAGCGCTCCTGAAAATTTTCACTTTGATTTCGCGTTTATCTAAATTTGAACGAAATATGTGTTCAACTTGACTATTTCATGAAGCATTGCATTCATCTTTTTGAAAATCAAATCAAAGTTTTACTTTTCAGTAAGTGTTTATCAACACTTGAGAAATATAAAGGCCAAACATGCATCATCTTCATACTCTGAGGAGCAATCCGTATGGCAATAATTGTAACAAAAGAGTACATAGGGCTTTCTTATGTCTGTAGACTTTTAGAAAAATCATTAACATCTTTGCAGTATGAATATATCTTTGTATTATTTCTTTTAGTAATAAACAAATCAGTATTTTTAAAGATATTACACATATAGAAGAGCAGTTAGTATGAAAAAACTACATTATTTTAACATAACTCATATAATTTAGAGAAGATGAATTGTAATCATATTAGATGGGTTTTAGAGCTAAATACAAAACAAAAAACAGGTACAATATGCATCTATCTATTAATCTTGCGACATATTGTATAATAATGTAATATTTAATAAAATCTATGTCTCTGTATGATTCATACAGGCATCTGATGCATTGTTATTGCGTCTCTCACTGGTAAAATGTTCATTGACTACGCAAACAATGACTGTCGAGTTCGTTCTTGTTTCTTATTTTAAAAAAATTTTGTTTTTTTTCTATGCTCTTATCAGGAAATTTAGGTTTGTTTGCGTTTCGAAGGATAAGATCAAAGATTATTGTAAAAATGGTCAAGGTCAGTCGAAGAAAGTACAATCATGTGTATAACTCAGTTTAAGTGAACTTTGTACAAGTTTTTTTTTTACGTCATTACGCTCGTCACTATCGAATTTGAAGAGAAAAAAAACAATTTGCACTTTCAGGATAAAAATGTTTCTTGTAATACTGAACTAGCTACATTCAGTTTAGAAAATATCAAAATCTAAAACATCTATAAATAAATCAAAAATAATAACTGCTGTTTTTTCCCCAAGGCTATTCTTATTTCTATACCAACTGTTGAGATACCCTAAATGAAAACCTTGAATATTACTTGGATATTTCTTTGTTTTTTTAATTATTGACTTTCAAGAAGCATTTATGATAATTATTCTAGTTGAAATAAAAAAAGATTGCTATTCGCAATTTTCAGGAAAAATTCTGACGTCATTTATTGAACGTTTAAGTGCATCTATTATTTTATTTTTGCAATATTTTTTCTATCGTTACTTTCTATGAGCACTCTTACTCGTTTGGAAGTTGTTTTTCTTCGTCAACCTAGCGTACATTCATATTTTAACTTTGCAATTAATCATTAATAAATGAGTTTAATTCGATTCAATATGTCAGAATCATCATGGGAG
Organism: Rotaria magnacalcarata; assembly: GCA_900239745.1. Classification (NCBI taxonomy): domain Eukaryota; kingdom Metazoa; phylum Rotifera; class Eurotatoria; order Philodinida; family Philodinidae; genus Rotaria; species Rotaria magnacalcarata. Next base: position 40,102 of record OENM01000441.1, on the reverse strand, counting down.
AAAATGTACTTTTCGTGCTACGGAAATTCATTATTTCTTCAATGATTCTTTTGGCAATGCTAAGTATATCTTTTCATTTCAAGAGACTTCAAATTCACGAGAGATTATAACACTAGTGGTCTCAAAATTCTGTTATTTAATCATTACAGTTGAGTATCTCTTCACGATATCTATAGTTAACATGATGGGTTTTGAAGAATTAAATAATCGTTCGATTTCAGTTTTTCCCATGTTATACAAGCTGTTGAATAATATATCAGATTAATTCATTTTTCCTTGTCGATGTCCACGATGTTTAGATACTCCTTTATACAATCGATTATATATAATTGATTAATCACTAGGGAGATTCTGTGAATGTCTATCTTTGATTTTCATAATGCTTTGGTACAAGAAAGTACTAATATCGCTATCGAATTTTTAATAATTCAATATTTAACAGAATATTATAAGACTTCACATGTAAGAAGAAATCTTTTTTTTAAATTTTATCCTAAACAATCCTTCGATTAAAAGATTTCACGTATATTGACTTATCCATAGAGCTTCACAATTTTGTCTTCCGAGTTATTATGTGTCGAAGATACAATAACAACAGGTGATCATAGCAGTATGAGAATCTGTTGAGGGTAGCAATATTCAACATTCTAATAAATTCGCTATATCTCGATAGATAGTCAAGTCCTGCTCTATTGTGATTAATACTAGGACACGATATTCGTTTCCATGAAGACAACATTGCAGAAATTAGAAGAGGGTCACACTTTTTGTCTTGAAATATTTCTTTCACAATAGCAACCGCAGCGAATATAAATATGAGATTTGTGATAGCAGAAAGAGTAGTTCACGATTTGAAATATTTTCTTCGCCATTCAATTCAATTTCGAGAAGAAGAATTCTAAAAAAAAGAAAACAAAAAATTTTTACGATTACATTGTTGTGTTCAATCAAAAACATTTCGGAAACAAGTATTTCCAATAGAATAGATCTATTTCAGTAATACGAGCTGTTGCCGAGCTCTTCGTGCCCTTTATTCGTTCAGCTACATCCAATTTATGAATATTCCCTCGAGTCATTTATCCATTGTGCTTATTTTTTTTCGGAAATTTGATCCTTTATGCTTCCGAGTTTTCCCATGAATTTAGTATAACTAGCTGCAAAAAGTCATGAGAAGTTCGGAAGCATCTCATTTTATTCGGCGATAGGCAATCGGTTCGATCTATTCAGGCAAATAGTTGAGAAAAGAATGTCAAAAATACAAGCATACTCAACTTGTTGATCTTTTGTTTTTCATATTGGGAAATCAGCTGCTAAAACTGGATTATACGAAAAGAGTCTGTAGGAGCGTATAAATTTTAATCAATGCCTATTTGTTATTCATCATAAATTTTCTTAGTTTAGATCAGACCCAAGTATTCTTAAGTAAGACCTATAACATATTTATCTTCTACTTATTCCATTGAGTTCCGTTGTTGGGTTTTATAAGTACGCATGCATCTATCAAGTAACAAAACGTTGTGTTAATATTCTATTTTAATTATAGACGCAAAACAGTGCAACGGATTGCCATTTGTTGCTTATATTCTATTCATCTTGATATATTTGAAATAATGTAAGACTCTCTTGATTAAAAGCAACAACATTCTCATAGTAAAGCTTTTTCATATCTCATTTTCTCTTGTCTCTTGAGACTCTAGATAGAAAACATCATCAAGAGAGAAAAACTCGTAATTTTTACTTGCAAATCAAATCTTCATATTTATTCACAATAACCGCAATACTTGACATGATTCACAGATTAAGATACTGATTTGTGGCTTCGTGGTCAACAATGATTGTTACACGAAACCTACTCGATGTTTGAGATCTTTAATAGTGAAATAGTGACTATAGAAAATACGAAATACAGAAATTTATAATTATATATACATGATCCTATTAGTAATTATTAGTCCATCAATGGATGAAAGATTATTTTTCGTTTAGTTTGCCAGTTGCTTTGGATATCATATTACTTATTTTCTGGTAAAACCTATGCGGACGACAATTTAAATATTGAAATAACGAAGAGATTTTTATAAAAAGACTAGATTTCATATTTGATGTGTTGACATAAATAACAAGAAAGCGGTAAGACGTTTTATCAATACAATAAGTCACGATTTTACATTTCCCCTCCTTTTTCTCTCTCTCTCTCTCTCTTCTGATTAATATGAAAAACGGATAGGATACGATAGACAAGTTGGTATTAAATAGACTAAAAAATGATTTCATTTTTTATTCGGTACGATCGTCTCTCTTTTTTTAGTTTCTTTTTAATCGTAGACATTGATGAGTTGATTGATTCACTACTTATTATGTCGACTATATAATAAGTGTTTCGTTTATCTTTTCTAGAAAATAATAGTCTTGTGTATTCCAGGTAAGTAATAAAATTATCAAGTAGAGAGCATTTTACTGTAGGCTACAAAAGATGGTTTTCATAATTAAGCAAAAAAAAAGACTAGCAATTACGATGTTATCGATCCAAATGACTGAAGTCATTCCTTATTCGTTATTCATCAGGAAATTACAAATTTGTATATTTGCATCGTAATGCAGTGATGAAAAATCATAATATACAAATTCTATTACATGGCATGTATATATTTATCAAGGATATTGTTGCTATATGATCGTCTCTTATTCCAATAATAAACTTGTATTTTGTTATCCTATTTCACTTGAGAATAGAAACTTTTGTTTTGATACATGAATGCGATATTAAGACCCGATACGTTTTAAACGATCAAACATATTCGTTTGTTGAGAATTCCTTATAAAATATTTATCTAATATTACCGAGGAAATATTTTATTTGAACTTGTCTTCCTTTCTCTGCTCACTCTCGACGAGCTATAATCCGATGCCTATGTCATAACTCATTTCCTGTGAGTAGACTCTTTTATCTTCGGCTTCTTTTTCCGTTTTGTTCGGTATGAGTCCGTGTGAAATGTAATTATAATAAACGTAGAGTTAGACAAGCACTAGACATACACAAATGGCTTCAGGTCATTGGCAACTTTCTTCTTTTCATGTCTATATACCAACAAAAAAGAGAAGAAAAAACACAGACCAAGTGAGAGATCGTCTCGTTTCATCAATCCATCGCTACTCTAGCGACTACTGGCTACTAATAAGAAATTAGGCTTTGCATGAACAATCGTTTTTTTCTCTCGCCTACTATTTTCTATGTACGAACGTTCATTCTCATGTTGTACAACAAACTGAGTTTGATTGACCGAAAAAATGACGATGTCAGAATCGTCTGTAGTGACCTCGATATATGCACGTTTATTCATGTAACTTCACTCCATATCGTATGCTTACTTCCTTTGAGTTGCAAGTTACTATGTGTATATGTATGTACATATGGGTATATATACTATGTATGATTAGGACAAAGGAACATGACGACAACAAATAATGAGTGAGACCAATCGTTAGTAACACAAGAGGAGCACATAAGTAAAACACAATGTTCTTTATATTTAAGTATTAGTTCATTTCGTTTAGTATATACGCGTTGACAATCGCCAGACGCCAATTATGAGCGTTAAATGTTATTATGAATGAACAACGAATTATTGAAAGAGGTTACTTGTCTAACGACAAATTCTACTCATCATATTTACATTTGTATGTGTATACATACGGAAAATTGAAAAAATGATGCACATATAACACATACGTATATTGATATATAATAATATACATTTGTATATATGTGTGCATAGTAGTGGTATCAAATGATAGAGAAAGAGGAGAAGAAAGACAACAAGCTGCGTAAATTCAACATTGTCATTCTTTCGATCTTCAGATACGACATTGCACACTACACATCATTCTTTTTCTGCTCATTCACTCACAGGTTATTAATCACTCAACTTGTCTTCATTCATTATTTTTATTTCTTCTGCTTGTTTCTATATGAGTTCAGCCTAAAAGAAAACTACAAAATAGTCATTGACACAGACCTGGTTTTTTTTCAGATAAATCACTATTTACTATAAATATAATCAAATTTATAATAATATTATGTTATCTAACGAACGTCGTCGACAGCATCGATCATTATTAGAAGCACCCAGAATTACAGCAATGATCAAAAAATCGACTTCAGGTACTCTATCACCTGAAACAACGACAACAACTTCCAGCGGCTATTCAACAGGTGGTTCGTCTATCTCGAATACGAAAGAATCGAGCTTAGAAAAGTCATCATCAATTGCCTACAGGCAGCAATGCCATCAGCAACAGCACAAGACACAATCAAAGGGTAAAAAAAATGGAGAATAAAGCACACGTGGTAAAAGAGTTTGTCTACGCTCAAGATATTTTTTATAGAGTAGTTCTAAACATGACATTTTCTATATATCTCTATATTATTCCATCATCTAAATACTGTATCTATCTATCATTCTGTTCTCTAACAAAAAAAGAAAAGCTAAGAAAAAAATATATGGCCATTGTACCAATTTGTTTACATCTGTCCTTGACAGGAACTATCGGTCTGAGTCGTTGTTTTTTCAATGTAAACAGAGATTGTTTTTCTGTCATACCTCCTACTATTCTAGTATTAGGATTCAGATAAATATGCTTTGTTTCTCATTCTTTTTTTCAAGGTCTTCATAGTCTATTGTCTAAACTTAAAAATCTTCTTCTACCATCTAAAACCAACAATATACGTTCACAAAAAATGCGATCAACAACATCAAGACAAATATCATCGATAAATATACTACGTCAATATCATCCAAATTCAATAACATACGATAAAATTCCATCCTCTTCAATAGCAACAAGTAATGCTATTTCATTACCATTTACATATTATCATAATTCACCAATACAACATTCGAGTGGTAATTTTGAAAAAATATCTGCATGGCTTGATCATACAGAAAAAATGGCAAACACTGAACAAAATGGATATGATTCATTATTTATTAATTCACATAAACCAAAAATAACTACATCGTCATCTTCAGTACAACTTAATAAACACGGTAAAAAAAAACTAGACGGGTCTTAATTGATTATCTTCTTTTAAACTTGATCTTTAAGTGATCGAAAGCACTTGACAGGGATGCACATATACATATATAAATATAATATCTTGCTTTTGAGTTAAATTCTATTTTTGCTCTCCATTATCTTCGACTAAATTTAACCTCGAAGTTGACTCATGTCTTTAAGTGTATTGATGATGGTATACAACATATGACATGCTTACATTCGTTGCTTGACTCCTGAATGAATGTTAGAAGAGAGAAACAACGAGACGAAGCAAACACCTCACCTCTATGTAAAATTGAAGATGGATAAAGAACACTAGTAGGAAAAAGAGAACAAGAAGAAGAAGAAGAAGAATAAATAAGCTGAAACGAAAAGCACACCTACTCGGCAAAATTAAAACTTTGTTAGAGCTCATGGTAGTGGTGACTGGAAAAGAAAACATCAGTTTTAATAGAATAAAAACCAGAATAATTTAATACATGTAAGTTATGGTAACTGAATTCGTGCTTTTATTTTTTATTTTTTTATTTCATAATGTAATACGTCTACTAATAATCATGTTTATAGAAAACAAAAGTCTCCTCAGCTTGTGAAACATGCTATTTATGGTTTGTTTTAATAAAAACAAAAGGGAAAGAAAACTTCATATACTCGTCTCTATGATGTATTTCTATCGTATCGTTGGATAAAATTAAACATTTAATTCAGTCGTTTGATTTTGTTGTGGCAACAGAATAAAACAAATTCTTGCTTTGACACAGCAGAATACCCAATAATGCTCACGATGTTTCCTCTTCTTTTTCTCTTCAGATTTTGTCATACAACGTTACTTATGTGACAGATTTGTATACAAAATTCTTTTTATACGCAAAACTACCTTTTCTACCTTGCCAACCACCTTGCATTTATTTGAATATTATAAACATCAATAATCTATAAGAATAAGAGGAGAAAAGAAAAGTAAAAAGAAAACGAAGTAAATTGTAGGAGGTAGTGGCAGCACAGCCAAAGTAAATATACACATTCAAGGTGCATCTGTGTATGTTTTAGCAATCACTGTCGTTATGAAAAACACTCGAGCGAATATCAGACCGCCGAAACGAAGTTCATCATTAGTCGCACGGATCACTCAACCAATAATCGAACAACAATTTCAAAAGACTATTTCTCCTGCTTCATCGTTTTCTTCATCCATTCTTACACGAGGAATGTCAGAACGAATCACGCTGCCATCGTCACCAACAGAAAAAACTGATAAACATTCATCAAAGTCTAATCGTCACCGTCCAGTTGATTTTTCACGTCGATGTACCATCGCTTCAACAAACGAACACAATTCAAATAAAGAAAATTCTTCAACAAAATATCAAGATCAATATCCGCAAGATATCTATCGGTTTTCTCCTGTGTTATCTAAAAATAAAGTTGAAATTCGTATTCCATCATCGAAACCTGTTGTAACCAAACAATATTATTTTCATTCGAATTCAACAGACACAAATGAAGATTTACTAAATAATTCCTATGGCTTAACACTACTCAAACAACAAAAACAGCCCACACCACCACAACCAGTTCAGCCACGACATTCCGTAGGAACCGTTCTTATGATATCACAAGTTCCTAATCATATTTCGTCTGAAAAACAATATGATCCTCGAACGTATCTTCAACAAGATTATTCACTTGACTCATTGGATGATATATTATGTGATCGTGAAGTTGAAAGTTATTTTTATCCAACATCTCCATTAGATCATTTATATATGAATTTTGAAAATTCAACGAATTCTTCTTATCAACCATCGTTGTCTTATTTTCATGAAACTTTATGTTAAATTAAAATTTTATTTCATGTCTTCTTTCTTTTTTTTTTCTTTTCTAGTTTTCATTTGTTTTGTAAATACGAGAGGAAATTGGTTTTAGTCGCATTGAACACGTTTGTCATCAACGTAGAACCAAGCATGACAGCCACCACAATAGTTGGCTCTGTGGAAAAAAATTTTAATACGATATTTTTTAGAAAAATAAAGAATTTTATAAAGAAAATCTACCTGCATGAAGCGTTTGGATGTTTCGCACACTTAGCTAAACCACAGGGATTCATGAAGCAGTTTACGGTAATACATTTGCCTACGAAATTCATTAAATCGATACATGAAGAATTATTTTCTAATTATGTACTTTCTGAAGTTTCAACTGATGACGCTGATTTTGGAACACTGCCTATACATAAAAGAAGAAATCGAATATCTCACTCTATATGTAATCAATTCATACAATCCACGTTTTTGCCATTTAAAGACCAAACTGCATTACAACCACCACAATAATTTGAGCTGATCAATGTGAATCATTTTTATTAGATTTCTTTGTCTTTTTTTAATTTATACTTACGCGCATTTTGCAGCAGGATATGCAGGACATCTTGAGACCTATGAAAGCTTTTAATTGTTTTAGACAAAAAATAAACATCTTACATACTTGACATGGGTCAACAAAACAGTTAACTTGATTTAAACAAAGGGAACCAAGAAATACAGGTTTAACAGCATAGGATGACACTTAAAGTAATCTTTGTTTATTAAAAAAACAAAGACACAAAAAAAAATGTAAAAATTTCATTTACCTGAAAAAAGAACAACAAAAACGACGACAATAGAAAGTTGCATTTTCGTAAATGATGAAAAAATATATTGCAAAAAAAAAGAATATTTTTTTGTAAAAGTATAAGCTATGTGTCTGCGATAAAACTTATGAGATAAACAGCAGGTGCGTGAAATTTGATCTTTAAATAATTAAAAACTATATCATTCTTATCGTTTCATATTGAAATTATTCGAAACACAGAATATTATTGTCGAGATTGATCAAGTGCATATTTGTTTTATTTTCTTCTTGTTCTTCTTCGATTTCACATGACATATTAATGAATGATAGAAAATGTGAACTCGATATAAATTTAGTTTTTAATGCTTCATTTTCACTATTTAAACAACAACAACAATGTTCAACATCTACTTGTTCATTATTTTCAAGTGAAAATTTTTCATTTAATATAATATGATGTAAACGATAATGATAATTTTGATCAAGTATAAAAACTAATAATTCATTTTTTGATAGCGAATATAACATATCCGAAAGATAATAAATACTACCAGTATGTTCTTTTAATGTTATAAAATGATTATTAATAGGTAGATTTTTATAGGATAAAGATAAGAATATATTATTATTAAGAATAATATAATTCGATGATGTATAGAGAATCAATGAACGTGTCGGTGATGAAGACTATGAAAATAACATTAAAAATAATGATTTAATGATTAGATGATGAGTTTTCTTTATACGAAATATCAAGATTATTTTTATCATAAGAAAATTTTTTGTTTTGTTTTATCAAATAGATTCTTATATATAATCTTACTCTTGAATCAATGGTTTCTTCTATTGCAAAATGAGTTATTCTAGAATCTGTTTGTTTCGATAATTGTAATTGATATTGACGATGATACAGGTGATTTTTCCATATTAATGATTGATTTTCGTTTGTTTTAGCTGTCAATGTGCCTAACCAACTATTTTCATTTTTATTTTCTTTGACAAGTATTATCAATTTTTGATAAGATGTAGACGATAGTTGGCAACTATGCCAAGCAAGAAATTCGTAACTTTGCTGGTTGTCATCAAACAGGATAATTATTTGTTTTGAGTCTTCATCATTAATATCATATGCTGTTTGTGTAGACGAAATAACAGTAGCAGCTAGAATTGACACTGTCTGACAACTGACGGAACGTTGGCATCTATACTAAATAAACAATAGAAAACAGAAGGTTGTTGTCGTTTAATGATTTACTTTATCATTGTCGCCGGTGAATTTTCGGATGATATTTGACGATCACATATAGTTTTTAGTGAATGTTGATCATCGAATCTCGTTTCATTTAACACTACTGAACGTGATAAAGAATGCATGTGGATATTTGAAGAATTAATAATTGCACGTAATCGTTGTATTTCTTCAGCATATTGCTGAAGAAGTACATATGATGAATTTTCATTAATTATAGGTGTATTACGAATATTTTTTGTACGAGATGCATAACTAAAATTGAAAATATTGAATGCTTTTATATCTATTCCAATCATTGGTTAATTATCGAGTGATGAAAATTTTCTTTTATGTAATCGAATAGAAATTGATAAATATTCATTTAATGAGATCGATTAAAATAACAATGCTTTGAGTACTTTCTCGAGTCCTCAAAACAGACAGATTCGATGTCAATTCGAATGGGATTAATTTTTACGTCTGTGAAAGCTCAAGTTTACGCTTAATATGAAGCGTATCTTGATTGAATCGTCGTACTTAATGTTGTTCTTGCTGAAGAGTACTAGGGGAACATCATTGCACCATTGAATATATTAATCATGAATAACATCTACAGTTCACTGAACCAATACTTCATTGAAGAATGATGTGCTGTCTTATTAACTACAATAATATAGTGTAGGAGTAAATTGGATTTGTGTCTCTATTATTATATACATCAATAAATACTACTTTCACTTTTTATTGGATATATTATAAAAAAACAATAATCACGAGAGAAAAACTAGATTTAGTTTGACTCTACACATCATAATTTGACAACAAGCAGAAACATCTAGGCATCGTTACAATATTTATCATTGATCACAAAGAAATCCTTATAGCTCAAATGTCTACGCTAAAATAAACGATAAATAGGTGTAATCTTCATAATTCGAGAATAGTTAAATCGATCGAACTTTGATATTTGAACAATGTAACAAAATGAATAAAGAATGCATGAAAAGAGTGTTCTATTTCAAGGAAATCTATATCAAAGCTTAAAAATAAACTATTTACTATATAATATGACAGTAGCGAAAGGTGATTATATTATAATCGATATATAAGAAGATAATCACGGTTAGGCATGCTTCCAGCTATATATCCGATATCTGTCTATCTAAAGCAAACGATATAAGATTGAAATGACATTTGATTTTCAATCATTTGCTTTTTAAATAGTTTACTAAGATGAGCAATTTGATTATGATTACAACTTCTATAGTATCATAACTACGACTGTGTTCAAGATCTTCTAATTCCGAACTATTTACCGTAGTGTACATAATGTTTCATCATAGTTATCTTCAGAAGGTGATATACATGCAATCATGATTGTTTTAGTAGTTCCACCAATACTATCTTGTAAAAGACGTGTTAATTTCGAGTCTCGATATGGTATATGTGTTGTATTTGTTTGTACCAATGATGATATCACTTTGTTTAGTGCTGATAAAGATAAGTTTATTTTTGCTGATTCAAGTAATTGTTGACCACTAACACCAGTTTTTATTTGACGTTCACTACCAGCTGGAAAAAAAATGTATTGACGAATATGATTGTTGAAGACAAGAAGAAGCCGGTAAAATTAAAGAAATTACCAAGATCAACAAAATTTAATTTTCCTTGACGAAAAAGTTTTGTTTGACTATTGTTTTGATATTGAATTGAAAGTGAAAACATTGTATGTGATCTCGATGAATCTCGATTCATTTGTGTTGAACCCATGGTTCTTGCTAAATCACCGAAACGTTTAAATTTTAAACATTCATCAATTGAATAAACATTTTTCCATGTTAGATTTGTTATATGTACACCTGACGAACGAGGATTTTCACGTAGTTCAAGACGTGAAGATAATTTTGATGAATTACGAGGTAAAAGTAAATCATGTAATTCTTCATTATAAACTAAATTTTTTTTCAAATTCAATTTTATATTTATAATAAGACTCTAAATCAAATTCAATTCATACTTTCAAGATAAGCACATTTTATTGTAAATTCGTGTTCATCATTTGATTGATGAATAAGGTTAAATACATTTTCAATAGCAATTGAAATTAATCCATTTTCTGATTGACATTGACAACCAGCCATTGTCCATGATTTACCTATTGCATAGGTCATTTAGATATGTGTATATGTTATAATAAAGTTAGAATCTACTACCAGATCCAGTCTGTCCATAAGCAAAAACAGTACCGGAATAACCATTTAATGTCACATCAGACACTAATGATTGAACAAAATCCTGAAATATATGTTCTGTACGATGATTTTCATCATAAAAAGAATCAAATCGAAATAAACGTGATATTCTTCTACGATATCTTTTCGGACTGATCAATTTAATAGTACATTGATGATTTTTATTATCTAATTGTTGAATATCAATACATTTTATTGAATGATTTATGATTTCGTTCTGATTAAATGGACGACAACGTATTAATACTTTAACACTTTCTGATTTATTTGAAAGCATATGTTTAAATATTTTAAATTAAACGAAGAAAAAAAAGCACTTGCTTTATAAATGAGAATCTTCAGCTAGAATAAAAACGAAAGTTAATTAGCGCTAAAGATTTGGATTTATTATTTTCAATATAAATGGAAAACACAAAAGAAACAAAAAAAAATGAACGAATTATACAAAAGCATATAGTATGTGACACAACCTGAGTTATAAACAAACAATGAGAGAAATGTTTTTAATGAGATTTTTTTTATTTTCCACTTGTAACAACAAGTAATCGTTGTATCTGACCTTCTAAATTGCGACGTGCACGACGTTCTTCTTCAAGTTCTTGTTGAAGTGTTCGAAATCCTAAACGAAGTTCATTCATCATATCAAACATTGCACGACGATCGCTATAAACGAATGAAATATCGTTGATAATTATTTACCAAAAAAATTCAAACTTACACATCAGTATTTGTCGTATTCGTTAGCTGACCATATGATAGTGGAATGCTTGAATGATCAGCGAAAAAATTTTGTTGTCCACTAATCGATGGTGATGGATGTTCGAGATTACCATTATTAGTAGTTCCTATGAGAAGGAAAAAATGATGATTGTTTTATTTTATAATTGATTTAAAACCTACCAGTTACTGGTATTGAATGGCGTGTTTTAGATATAAGAGAATTTAGACCAGCAATAGCAGTGCCACTACTTGTATTTGTTGCACAATATGCTTCAATAACAGAAAGTAAAAGTGCATCGCCTTCACTTGTTTCAACTAAATAAATAAATAAATAAATAAATTTGATAATATCTTTATGTTTTGCTTGTTAACTATTGTTTACCTCTTTTAAGAAATTCATTTGCTTTCGATTTTTTCATTGTCATAAATCGTTTTAGTGTTCGATTAGATCCACTTTCATTTGGACTATTTGATGAATCATTCATATTCATACCAGTTCCTGATGATGGTATTGGTGAACCTATTGAATTTGTGCCCGTTGTCGTCGTTGACGAGTGACTACCCATAGAACCTTGTTGACGAGGTCGTAATGGAGAATGTGGCCGAAGACAACCTTTAGACCATGCTGTAGGTGTTAAATTAGCTTTTAGTGTAGGCGAAAGAAATGGATTCTTTATTGAAGTATTGACAGCACTGTGTGGAGATGGTTTTGTTGCTTGACCAGTTAATGATGACGAGGACTAAAAATAAATATTGGTTTCGATATCATCAAAAGCATAACCCTTTTGGGATTAGAATGTGAAATTCATATACTCAACGTAAATTCTATTTGTTTTTCGATAGTCCTCAGAATTACTAAGAAAGTGTTTTTTCTTGATGCATTTTCCCCTAAGATTAAATTCTCACGGGTTTGTCATGATAGAAAAATCTTAAACAGAATGTTGATTAGTTTTTAAATAAAGAATTTCTTTTGTTTTTCATATGATAATGAAAAAGAAAAGAGAGAGGAATGTTATGGCGTATCCAACTACGAAAAGAAGAAAACAAAGATTGAATCTCTTGTTTTATTAGTTTAATTCTACACTTTTCTCTAGTTGATCTTTAAAGTTGAATCTATGTATTGTTCGTTGTACAAATTTTGCTATCTATACCTAAATAATTACGAACGATCAAACAACGATTGAAAAATCACAATTAGAATTTTCGTTAATAAAAATTAGACCTTAACAGATACTTTAGGAATCTTCAATTACACACCTTATATCAATAAGGTCTCATTCTAATATTTGAACTATTTTAGGCTGTGTAAAACAAGTGTTGTTTCACAAATCAATTGAATAAAAAAAATGCTTCCTTTGAATAGGAAGAGTATAAGTATTAAGTTTCACATTTTCATTCTACAAATGTTATGCTAAGAGTTTAATATTTCATTCTGCTTAAATACTTTTGAGACTTGTTGAGGTGTATAAGGTGCATTAAGATTATGTTGATGATAAGATTGAGGTGATTTTGGTGTTATTAATGAACAAAATTTTTCACACCATTCATGATATTCAACTGGACTAGGAAATGATATGATCATTGATTGATTTGCTGGTGCTGAAACTTTTATTATTAAATAATTAGTATTATATAGAAGGTTTTAAAAAACAAAATTAAATTTTCATACCATTAATTTTTAAAGCACGTTTCCCTAACACATTATCATCAAGAATTTTACTAACAGTTATTTGATGTATTGGAAAACGATTCTAGGGAAAAGAAAGAAAAGAAAAGAAAAGTCAAAAGAAATTAATTTTTTTAAATATACCTCAACTTGATATTCTTGCTGAGCATTCGAAGATTTTATTGATGAAAGAAGAAAAAGTGTTGATTGATAAAGTATTGCAATACGTTCAAGTGCAATTTGTCCAAAAGTTTCAGAAAGAATATTAACAGGGCTCAGACAAATGGCATCCCCAAATGAAATCAATGACTAAAGTAAATATTAAACAATCTGTTTCTTTTTCTTTACAAACGAAGTTCTATTTTACGTCAGAACTAAGTCCATGTATAGTACTATGAACTATATCAAGTTCCCATTCTTTACGTTTACGCCATTCTGCACCAGAACACTAAATAAACAAGAAACAGATCTCAACATAATCAAAACAGAATTTTATTTTTTTATTTACAGCTAATTCAGCATAATATTCTGCTGCTCGTTGAGCATCACCACGATCGATATGAAATTCCTTTTGAAAAATAAAATTCGATTCTTTTAGATTCAATAACAAGGATTTTATTTTTACTTCAAGATTGTGTAAATATTCTTTAAGTAGATTTGCATATTTTTCTAAACGATTTAAAGGTAGCGATAGATTTTTAATTAATTGTATATAGGCATGATTTGGATCAGTGGATGAATCGACTTTTGCTAATGCTGTTAATATTCGATCTCTATTTAATATTAAAAATAATTAAAGAAAACAAAGAATAAATGAAGTATAGTGTTTACTTATTATGACTAAGTAGAAACAGTGCCTTCGCATGTTGATAACAATATGCTTCTAAGATCGGCTTTAGGCTTGGAGCTAATTGAAGAAAGATTCCACCAATGCGATGTTGAGTTCTAAAGAGTAAGTTTTTTTTTCTCCAATTACAAGAAATTATTGGTTTCTCTATTACTTCATTGTATCACGTAAAACATGTGCTAAATGACGATGAAATTTAATTAATTCATCCATATAATGAACATCCAAATAGAGATGTGGTTGACCCGATCTATAGAATAGAAAGAGTATATGTAATAGTCAATATAAGTTTCGATAAGATTGATTATTTACGTTGAAAGTGTATGAGCCAATGGTTGAATTATTTTTACATAGAAATCTTCTAAATCTGTTACATAACGTTGTTCACCTTCGAGTAATGATTCGAGAATCTAATATTAAGAAAATGAATTCATCACATAACATGATCCGAAGAAAACTATATCATTTGAACTTTAATTGATATTGAAAAGGTTAATATGAAATAGCAAGAAGTATTTAAGATTAATACTCATGGAACCATTTTTGTTTGTAATGTTTAACAAAATAAATTCTAATTTCTATAGAACACGTCTGAAATCTGTAACTGAGAAAATATAACAAATGGAAGTCATTAATTAGTTGCTTTGATGAAGATCGTATTCTATACATGTGTGCGTGCGTCTCCTACGATAATTACTTTAATGTTTCAGGTAACCTTTAGTTGATAATCTTATTGTTTCCTATTACGTAATTCGTTGATAGGTCATTAACAACAACTCAATATTAAAATTAAAAATTGTATTATTTCTTTAGATAAAGCTTATTTTTCAAAATTCTGTATTTTATTTAACTCACTACATCTCGATGTGTGCGCATTTCTGCACATTGTTGCGATGATGCACTTTGTGTTGATGGTGTTGAATCTAAATATAAGTATTAAAACAAAAAAGTATAGAATATTTCAATATGATTCTGTAGAAAAAAATTGTTTTTCGTAATTATTAAATATTGTTAAAATTATTATTTTCAAACATGTATCAGTGATTATCTCTGTTATGTTTTTTAAGTGTGTGCGTGCGTGCGTGTATAATTTTATGTTTAGTTTACATAAACTAAATATTCCATTAACTATACGAATACACATTTTTAATTCAAACAAGTTGTCAATAATTGAATTGTTCAGATGAATAACTTTTTACGTACGTGTTTTACAACCAAATATGCGACATGATACACAACTAGTCGATCGCATCGAAATAGGTTCACTGAATATTAATAGCAATAATAACTAAATGTTAACCACAGTTACTATTTTTATGGGCACGCATAGATAGACGATGATGAGAATGAGTTCTGTCGAATATATAGAAGAACGGGCAAAAAGAAACAGAAGTTGTCCTTCTTATTTTCTTCTCATTTACCGTATACTCCTTATGCTTGTCTGATGACAGGCATCAACAATATTAGTAGTATTTATTTGCTACAGTAATCATAGTGACAATGTCGATTGATATGATATTAGCGTAAAGAAAGAAAGATCTCGATACAAGTATATGAATAAATGTCAATTGATTTATCTTTAAATACCTGTCTTGTGTATAATTTGTTCAACATAATTTGATGGAAACCATCCAGTTTTACCATCTAATGTTCCTTCCCACCAGCCGCCGTCCGGCGGAGCTTGTGTTATTACAATAGTGTCATTTTTAGCAAATGATAGCTAAAAATAAAGAGACAATAAAATCACTTTTCCTTCATTTTTATATTAATCAAGTATAAGAATGGAATTAATCTATCAGAAACAATGCTAGTATTATTTATTTTGTTCGTTATGACGTAAAGAAAATATTTATCCAAGGTTCTGTTTTTCTTTATTGTTGAATAAAGGTCAAGATTTATCAGTATAACAGAAATATTAATCAGACATCTTTTATTTTATAAATAAATGAGAAAGAAAAAAGAAAGATTTACTTCATCAGTATTTTGTGCTTTAAAAGCATATAATGCAGTAACTAAGGTCTTTCCAACATTATTTTGTTGTTCCATTGATTAATATTTATCTGAAAGAAACAAGAAACTTATTTTAAATATTTTATAAACCAATCAAGTGCTTCTTTGACTACGATGTCAAAAGATTGCTCATTTGGATAAACGGAAAAATGTCCACCTTCAACTAAAACTAAACGTTTAGGTTCTAGAACTTGTTTCTCATATGCATCAATCTGATCTTCAGTCGATGTAATTGTATCATGTTTAGCAACAATCATCAACAATGGAATAGGAGATAAATCTGTAAGACTTTTCCATGGCTCATACTGACTATATAAATGTATAGAACGACGTGTCATATGATTTATCCATTCGTTACAATTATATTTATCAACGAAAAAATGATAAAAACTATTTGATAAATCCATATTTTCATTAGTTTGATTTACTATTGGAATATATTCTCGATTTTCATATAAACAATGCTGATCTTCAGCAAGTATTTTTTGCCACTGTGGACGTCGTGCTAAATTATTTTTTCCACTTATTGTTGGTACTTGTGATACAATACATTTGATTCTTTGTTTCTCACGTTTACCAACAACAAAAACATGTCCACCAGAATAAGATGTACCCCAAATACCAATTGATATATTCTTATTATTTAATCGATTTTCTAGATAATTCATTGCATAACTATAATCATCGATTTGACTATATGGATTAATATCATGTCGAGGTTGTCCATCACTTGAACCAAATGTTTGATGATCATAAACAAGAACATAAAAATTTCCATCACAACAAAATATTCGTGCAAATTCATCTAGACCCATTTCTTTTAAACCCGAAAATCCATGTGTCATTATGATTGCACTTTGACTCGATGATGATGATGGACAATAAAGCCAACCACGTAATATAGCGTTATCTTTTCCGAAAAATTCAATATTTTCTCTTCTGAAATTCATCTATAAAATACGAAGAAACCGATATGATTTATAAATTACTCGCTATCAAATGCGTATACATTCACAATAAAGATTTGCATAATTATGATTACTACATAATAATTTGAAAGTAAAAGAAAAAAGATTCAAGACAGTAAACAAAAATAATCAACCATGAAAATGATAAAAATAAAAATTTATTGCATGAAAAGCACACAAAGATGATGAATCTACGGTGATGTTTGATCATGGAATGGAAAATTGAAAGCAGTCTCGTTTATCTTCACACAACGGAGGACATATCCCAAATCTAAAAATAATACACAATTACTATATAGCATATGAAATAGATTGTCTGGCAAAGAGTTCTTCATCGAAATCTTACAACAAAAATTGTTGTTTGATTGTATCTCTCTAATTTCATAGATTCTCGGATATAAATTTTTTGGTTTAAATGGACAATAAATCCAATGAAGTCATATAGCGACATCGAGTATAAAAAAGATTTCATTTTTCTTAGATCTCAATAATGAATATATTACAAATGCGGATCGTATTGTTATTGTTTTGCATACACTCTCTAATGATCGTATTGAATATTTTATTTTATCATAGAAAATATTTTGGTTTCTGTATGTCTTTCGATAATGATTCATAAATATTAACACTCACTTTAATTGTTCGATCGGTACCAATAGACATCATCACTTTTTTTCCTTGTCGATAATCCATTTTAATGGTACCTTGACGTAAATCATAAAATGAAGCCAATGGTACTGTTCTAAAGATACATACTTATTTTTATCAGCAACAAAAGATAAAGAAAACAACAAAACTCACTCATCATTTCTCAATGTTTTTATACAATCGTCACAAATGCGTTGAACTGTTTCATAACCCAATAAAGGAAGGGCTTTACGTGTTTGAGCACATTTATCGCATACAGCTCGACCACATTTTCGACAATGATGCTATAAAAGAAATTAAAAATCAAAGTTTTTATTTTCTTATGAATTATTTTTGTAACCTGTCTTAATCCAATTTGTTTTTGTGTCCACATCTCACGTATATTCCAAAAAAAAGGCATACGACATATCTGACAAGAATCATTTTCAAGCCATATCGTTGTTTCATTCCGTTTAACATTCATTGGCCATACACCAATATGACCATCGGCTGAACATGTTAATAATAGTTTACGTAAATTATCATACGATATTCCAACCAAACGATCTGAATGACCATTCAATTCAACAGCAACACCTTGAGGAGCTGCAAGATCCCAAACAATCACAGCTGTATCAAAACTACCCGAATATAACCATTTAGTGTCAGGATCCCATAAAAGATTTTGAACACTTCCTTAACGAAATCAAGGCAAAATTCATTATATTTCATCTATTATTGTTGTTGCATACCTGTATGACCACTTAATGGTTTATTAGGTTCAAATCTATTATTAGCATTTAGTTTCAAAAAATTTATGTTACCGGTTGAATCTCCAATAAAACACTGACGAAATGTTTCATCCATTGTTATTGACATACCCATTGATGCTAATGTATAGCTTCCACATGCATTTTTACGATCATCATCAGTTGGATTTGTTGAATAACAGTTGAGTTTTTTTTCACGACACACAGTTAACAACAACTCGTGACGATATGAAAAATATACTGCTTGTATGCGAATTTGATGACCAAAATAAGTGCATTCTAATGTTATTTTATTGAAATCATCAGCAACAATAAATTCCTACAAAGATAAAATTATCCAATAGAGGGAAGAAAATATTTGGAAATAAAGATTTATTAGTTTTTTTTTTACATGAATAAGACCTGAATCACAACCACAAAAAAGACGACGTGATGGTTCGTAATAGTAGAGTGCAGTTGGTGAACCTGAAAATAATGAATCGTAATATTATAAATATCAAATAAGCTTTCTATTTCAAAAAATTACTTTCTAATGTATGACAAACAGAAGGCCAATATTTTCCTGTTTGTCTTCGTAACCAAATGCGCAATGTTCTAGACAATGAACAAACAATCATTCGCATATAATCATAATATGTTACATAAATAGTACCTATCATCAAGAGCTGTTAATATACCATCTTCGGAAGTGAGTAGTAGAGCATCATTAATACCAACTTCAACATCTATTTTATTTAAAAGTTCAGGTCGACGAACTTTGCCAACACCTTCATCGATTGCAGCCGCCATATATCTAACCTATTTGACAAAAGCAAGCAATTATGGATCACTTAGTTAATCTTCATTAGAAGACCAGTAGGTAGGGAGAGAAGAGTAAGTCATGTATCAACTAGATATTCGCTACAAAGAATGACCAATCCGAATAAGAGAAAAAAATTCTATAGATGTCCTAATGAATATTTCATACTTCCATGTACTCACTATATCGAAGGGTATATGATAACTCTTTAAATACTGAGACATAAAAAATTCTTTTTTTCTTCAAACTAAGTGTTGTTTAAAGAGAGAGAACAGAAAAATACAGATTTTGTCGAGTATTAGTAATTCGAGCGATGAAATATTGAGTTAAGTTCTTTTTCACAAGTACATCTGAAGTTCATCTCTCAGACTGAAACAAATAGCCTGAATGAATATTAATCAGAATTTACGTTAGTGCAAAAAAATTAACGTCGAAAAGCAAATAGAGCTCTTTGTTTATTTTGATGACACATTTTATTTGGCTGAATATTTTGAAATAAACGAGAAGCAACATGTGTGACTAATATTCTTATCTAATCTGAAGTCAATTCTTTCTAGATACCTTTTTTTTATTATTATCCTAATAATATTTAACTCTAACTTTCAAATATGACGTATTGTATTTAGTCGAAATTCTAGACCTTTTCAACGTAAGGAAGACATTTGAGTTTTCCCTAGAACAACTCGTTCCGTCCATCGTGTCTGATCTTAAATACAGCGTGCCAAACTCGATGAACTCTATCGAATACTATATTTCGATTTCAAAATAGAATTAAGAAAAAACAAAGATATATCTAAACATGATTTATCACTATGGGATGAAATGCACTAATTTCATATTACCTAAGTATATTCGATATTTCGCGTGCCCTATTTTCAAAGCGTACATCAATCGGAGGAACTCGACAAGTTCTATCCAACGGCATGTTCAACACCGCCATTTACAACATTCTTGAAACTGAAATGCTCATTAAATCTAAAAAATTAAGCATTTTTTATNTGTCATCTGCCGGTTCACTCTACAACGAGTGCCATATGAATCACTTGATTCATTCGACTCAATTTGATGAGCTCTGTGAATTCATGTTGAAAAGACTCTCTCAATATTTGTTGTTAGATTCATCATACACTTGTTTGGAGGTGACTCCGTTTACTAGATATACCAACGATTGTATTTTGATACATCTCAGTTATTTCTATCGATTGATGTAATATTTACCACCGTTGATTAAAATAAACGGAGGAGAAAGTTATTACAATCGGTCTTGACACATTTAATGATATTTATTTTTTCATGATTGGTCGAACTCATGTTAGAAGCTGCAACCGATTTCCAATGTAACTGTAGGTGAAGAAAATCCGAGAAACTGTTCTGAATAATATAAAGATTCGAATATTTTAACTTTGTGAAGTATTCGATGTGAATAGATTCACTTTAATTTATTTGAGTTATAAATCTTCAAAAGAGTAACAAATGTTCTTGTTAACGCTGTTAAAAGTTGATGGAAGAAAACAGTATCTTAATATTAATAAACATTACTTAGGATATGATATGGCAATTTATGTTTGTGATGTCAAAATTTCGCTGAATCACCAATACAAACTACCCAGGACAAACAATCAGATACTAAGATCTGATAAGAATCTGAATCTGATCTTGTATGATCTTACAAGATCATACGAAAATCTGACAAAAAATCGTAGTCTTTTTGTCAGATTCTTGTAAGATTTCGCCCATATTCAAAGATCTTGTATGTATTTCATAAGATCTTATGTCAGATTTTTCGACCTGGGTACCCAGGTTGCGCATTACGGCGATCAGAAACGACCGTACACGGCCGAAACCGCTCACTTATACTATCGTTTCTTGCCGTTTCCGACCGTAAATCGCTGTAAGTTAATGTTTTGGCATGCACCGTATTACAGCCATATTTTGAAGTCCCGTAAATGGGTAAATACGGCTATTAATACAGTCGAATATTTCAGGATCCGACAGCAAGATATGATCTGATCATAATACTAGGGATCCTAATGTTGGTCCGTGACCGGGATCGGAATCCTACAGGAATTGATCGGTTTTATAGAGATTCACATAAAATCCGATCGAACTACTCTCAGATCTGATTGGATACAACTGCCAGAATGATTCTCCTTGGTATTTATTTTTATCGAAAATCAATTAATGTAGTTTTTACATGAGGTTAACATTATTTTATAGAAATTTTTCGAATTCATTTAAACGATGCTCAATACGAAATAGTGAATTCAGACCAAATAATATTCAATACTAGTGCATTAGCAATCTTCAAAAAATTATCAAACACAAACAAATCAAAGAGTCTAAGCTAATTTTTACTTCAAGTAAATACAAAGCATTATAAGCACTTTTAGCTATTTTCTTGACATCATAAGTATCATATGTGTATTTTATGCACGAATTTATCGAAGTATTTCAAGATAACCATCGTAAAGATATTCGCTGAATAAAGGAGAATGTTGAATAAATAATTTCAGACGTGCTGACGTATAAAAAGTTTCCTTTTTTGATAGTAGAGTCGTTTGTGCCCTTAACTGGTGTATATTGGTTTAAATACGTACGTATATAATCTGATTCACATCGGATTCGTTCTTCGCTTATGCGTTCATCTCTTTTAGGTTTTAATTCCATTCAAATTCTATACGTTTTAACAAAATATGAATTTTTTAAAATTCTTTTATGAAATTCTACAACAACATTAGCATCACATGAAAAAACTGAATGCTACATTGAGTAAATAACCGTTTGCACTAGTCGACGATCTTGACTTCGATCTGTCCAGATTCTTGTTTTTCTTGAACGTCTGACAAGATTCTTTTGTCATTTCTTCTGTACAAGATTCTTTTGTCATTCCTTCTGAACAAGATTCTTGTGTTCTTGTATTCTTGTCTGATTCTTGTGTTCTTGTATTCTTGTCTGATTCTTGTTTCTTGCTTTTCTGGTATGATTCTTGTTTTCTTGCGATTCTGGCAAGATTCTTGCTTTTCTATAATTCTTGCCATTTTGGCAAAATCCTTCTAATACAAATGAAATTCATTTAGGCATCCATACGATTGCCTCCTTTCGGTTCTATTATATTTTAATTTTAGATAAAAAAAATACAAGAAAAGTACGTTACATGTGCTAGGAAATAAACAATAAGCTCATAACGCGTACAAAAAAATTAAGAAAAATAAAATAAAATAAACGAAAAACACTTGAACAAAACTGTCTATTTAAAAAATATATCTGTTATAGTTCGTCCGCGTCATCTAGAAAAAAAGGTATAATGTTCAAACTTCTGTATATGATAAGTATATACAGTCTGATGCATAATTATAAGACCACTAGTTTTAGGACTTAGAAAGATCAGATCGAGCTGATTTTTTGAAATTAATGGTATTGTGGCATATGAATATGATGTGGAGAATTTCAAGATTTTATCAATAATTCTTCATGAATTTCTGAAATATCGTGTTTTGTTATGGTGCATAATGATAAGACCACTGTAAATGAGACAGAAAAAAACGAATTCAAATGCCTATCAATATCGTGTTTTCGCTCCATTTAGCTTAATAACTTCGAATATTCTGTCAGGCAATGAACTGACTAAATCACGAAGTTGATTAATACTTATTTCTTCCTCTGACTTGAGTATGACAGCTTTCAACTGTTCTTTTGTTCTAAATTGCTTCCCTTCTGAATAAACCTTCCTTGATAGCATACCCCATAGGTTTTCTATTGGATTCAAGTCTGGAGATAATGATGGCCAAGGCAAAACATTAATTTTTTGCGATTTGAACCAAGCCACATTGACCTTCGCTCGATGGACAGGAGCATTATCTTGTTGAGAGATCCATTCAAATCCGCCAAAACTATCAGCAATGTTGAGGAAATGTTTCTTGAGCACCTCACGATATCCATTCGAATTCATCCGTCGATCTATAAAACATATTGAGCTCTCACCACCCCAGTCAAACGATGCCCAAATCATGACACTTCCACCACCTTGAACGCGAGTCGAGAAAATCTCTTCTTCTTTAAGAAGATCCTGCCAATAATACGAAAAACCAACCATCGGGACCGTCTAAATTAAACTTCTTTTCATCCGACCAGATGACTTAGTGCCAGTCATTCCATGTCATATGATCTTTGGCTCAAGTCAATCGCAAAATTTTGTGAGCAGTTCTTAATGCAGGTGAATGTTTCTTTTTCATTTTTTTAAGTATATGTGACCGTTTTATAACACGATTGATCGGCCATCTCGACATTTTCAAACTTAAATCATCAATAATATTGCCGCAAGATATTGATTTGTTGCTAGCAGTTCTCAAAACAAGCCTTTTTGTACGTTCGTCGACCTTTTTTCTGCGTCCAGTTCGTTTTCTTGAGCCATAACGAAGTGGATCTTTCAAAAAGCTCGTAACCACAGCTTTTGATCGATTAATTTTCCTTGCAATCTCTCGATGAGACTTGTTTTCCTTATGTAGGTCTAAAATAGACCTTTTCTCGGTTTCCGTCAGTTGTATCGCTCTCGGCATAATTAAATGGATGTGCTATCTAATTTGTTAAGTTTGCTTAAAGTTACTTACGATTGGTTTATTACGGTAAACCTATCATGTGGTCTAATAATTATGCACCACAAAAATGGAGGAAATTCTACATATATATGAAAACGAAATGATTAGCGCTTGAAAATTTTATGACGACATTCTTATGTCTCATCTATGTCAAATCACTCGAAATAGTATTCATTCAATAATATAATAATAATATCTCCCATAGGCTTATCGCCCGTTGGGGCCGGCGCTAAAGGGTCCACAAGCAGCCAGGTTCTATCGTTTTTCTCTTTTACAGACGACGGTATCTGCACCCCATTCGTCCAACGCTTCCCCCGTTAATGATTATGGGTTGGCGATCATCATAGGATCACGTGGCCGTGACATCTATGTTGAAGTTATTGTTTTGACTCTGCATACTGACTAATGATATAATCGATACGCTATCGGATGAGTCATCCGGAACAATTAGCCGTTAGTAACTTGTTCAGGGTTATTCCATGGTTGGTGATACTGTGGTTTGAACACAGCACCTTGTGAATATGTGTCGAATAACATATCTACTCAACCATGGCGGCTATTCATTCAATAACCTTAATATTAAAACAAGTGATCTTATAATTATGCACCAAACTGTATACTGAAGACATCGTGTTATATTTTTCTTTAAGATATAATAGGAATCGTTGAAAGAAAAAGAAAAAAAGATTTTTATCTGAATTTCAAAAAAAAAATCTTGAATATCTTGCCGTTCTTGCCTGATTCTTATTTTTCTGATCAATCAGACAAAATTGCGTTTTTCTTGAATAAATGGCAAGAATCTGGACAGAAAGAAGGCAAGATCGTCGACTAGTGTGTTGTCAATTTTCCAAGGCTTCATCAAATTGCTTTAGATGATATTTCATCAATGGTGAACATTTATTTAACAGGGCATGTACAACTATTGAATCAGATCTTGTATTCCATAATTATACTTCAATATTTATCTTCAGTAAAATGACCCTGGCAGAACAATACGATCATAAACGGCTTGTTCACGGCCGTATACGGTTCGTTTCTCATGACCGTATTCAATCACCCGGGGAGTTGATCAAGTATATAATTCAATACAGAATCAGTTAAACAAACTTTCCATTGCACAATTAAATCAAATATACCATTTGACACACGTGAATCCCATACGCTGGAAAAAGCAACGATAGCCAGATCCATCAAAACGTAGGACGTTGCGACATCGCACTTACACATTTTAACACAGCAGTAATACGGTCGTATTTTCCCATATCGTACACGGTGTGAGCTAATAACATGCGTCTTGATTCAGGTATGTTCAACGACATGAAAATAATGTTGCTCCCCATAGTTAGAATCGGTTGCAGCTTCTAACGTGAGTTTGATCAAGAATAAATTATCAGTACAATGTTACAAACTCATTTTAGTATCGTATCTTTTTTCAGTTATGTTTAGCACAGTGTATGACCCTTCACCAAGTCAACTAATCAAGATTAATCCAACGCAATATAGTAATGATTAGTACACCTGCTTTTTGAATTTTCTGAAATAAGTTCAATCGAACTATAATACCGTCGATATTTGGATTGCTTTTATGTGTTTAGTAATAATAATCATATGAAATAATACATTAATCGATAGAGTTCATCAAATTGAGTCGAATGAATCAAGTGGGTACACGTGAAAGATCGAATATATTTAGGTAGTATGAAATTGGTACCTTTGTTTCGTTTTAACTGTATCGTGAAATCTATATATAGTATTCTATAGAATTCGCCGAGTCTGGCACGCAGTATTTAAGATCAGGCACGATTCATGGAACGAATATTTCTAGGAAAAACTCAAATATATCGCTAAGGACGAGTCTCGATAAGGCCGCTTTTCTTTTTGACTCGCGTCAAGACGGTAACGCATGCTTAGTCTTTTCTGAAAAAATACTAGACATACCATAAATAAGACGCCTGTTAATTGAATAGTCAATACGTGACATGTGGACTACAGCTAATTCTGAACTAGTTCGGTACCCGAGCGTTTTGACAAAAAAAGACACGATCGGACATGGTGACACGACTAGAATAAGGACTGGTCTTTTTAACCGTCTTTTTCTCTCCTGGGTTGAAGCTTTTGTTTTGATTTTCTTATTTTATCGTGTCTTCATCGAATTTACTTTAGTATATCGGTAATATTGAACGTATCATGTATTCGATATACAAAAAATAAAGCACATGGCACCTGAAATTTAGCTTCTCGAATTAGTTATTGAATGGATATTGCATCAATTGTAAAACAAACGGCCATAAGTCTTGAAGTACCACATGGTGTGAATGCACTTTGTGTCGAAAGTCCTATATTTGAAGAATTTCGGGAGAAATTAAAGGAATTATTCATAGGAGTTCACAAAGTAAAATTTTATAAGCGATTCGAAATACTTTTCATCAAATTTCACTCAAGATTATACCATAGACAATCTCAACGTGTTGGTCATATTATATCCTACCATGATACGCGTATATAGCAAAATTCTTTACGGTGATTATGTTAGTCTTCACTGAATGCAACAGTGATTGTTATATTTTTGTTCTCAAATATTGTCAAGAGGCACCCACAAATTCTTTATCATCTGTTCTACAAATATCTAACATTGACACTTAGCTATAATATTAATGAAATTTTATTCGTTTGAAATTATTTCAATGTCTTGACTTAGATATATATGTATTTCAGTTCCAGTAGGAAATTTTCTCTGTTTAACTGAGATTATAGAAATCGTTTTGAGCATGATTGACATTTAGTATATGGGGGAAAAAAATCATATTTTTTTCTTTCTAGATTTTTCCTCATGTTTTCACTCCGCCCAGGTCGAACAAGTACGGTCGTTTACGACCGTATACGGAGAAATACGGCGAAATACATGGCTCAGTATTACGATCGTATATCTCCGTGTCGTATACGGAGAAATACGATCATATACGGAGGAAAAAAACGATCGTTTACGATTCTTGTACACGTAGTCCGTATACGATCTCCGTTTTGCTCCGTATTTTGCCGTATATAGTCGTATTTCTCCGTATACGACACAGCGATATACGATCGTAATACTGAGCCATGTATTACGGCCAAATACGATCGTATACAGCGATAAACGGAACGTATACGACCGTTTACGACCGTATATGGACTCCGGAAACCTCGACCTGGGCGTACACTAGTCAAAACAAAAGCAATATGTTCTTCGAAAGTGGTATGACCGGTCGTGTATTTCTTTGTGTCAACAGGATTAGAAGTCGAACATGTTCATTATTATCTTCATCAGTTATCAGCAAACGTTTGATAACAAATGAAACTAAATACAGTTTCTTTAGCTGGCATTGTATAGAGATTGCTGTTACTATTGTGTTTTTATAGCTGTGGAGAAACTACAACTCCAGAAACTCCTTCAGATATAATTGCTGGTAATAATTTTCATAAATTTGACTTCATATTTTTATTCTCAGATCTTTCTATTCAGAAGAAAACAACATTTTAGAATCACAAACAAAAGGCTGACCCAGGCGTATCAGTTAACAATATTTTTCATAACTAAAATAAAAATTGGAAGGTAGAACTACATTACGACCTTTTTTTATCTACCGAGGTGAATGAATCCAACAGTGAATCCTATCAGATATCGGATTCCAACACTAGGGTTCCAACTGTAGGTCCTACATCCGGATGCCGATAGGATTTCGTCGGTTTAATGAAATCCATACTATATCCGATAAGATTCCGACACGAATTCGATCAGATCCCATTATGGGAATCGTTCTCCTGGGTAATACTGATTGTTACACAGGGTCTTGCTGCAAATTAAATCAATTGGTAAAATAGAAATTTATGTCTATGTCTAACCGACAACAACAACAACAACAACAACAACTTTCTTAAATTCTAATCTTATTCTAATTCGTATTTTTACTATTCTTTTTTTTCTATCTGTATCTTGTCTCCAACATATCCCAAATCATGTGATACTACATTTTCGCGTTTTTTAAGTTTTATACATGAAATCCATGTGACATAAATAAAAGCTCATCCACAAAAAAATATTTCTACAAAAAACATCATTAGAATAAAGCACTTGATCACGGGATCAAGCGAACTTAATAGAAACCGTCGGATAACCGCCAGTTTTATCGCGGTTGAGATCGTATGCGCATATCAATAAAATTTGTTTCATAAAATCAATGACTGCTACCGCCATCTACATGTCACTTTCATCGATTTGCTGAAAATAATGAGTCATGTTATGACAGAAGCGAAAAAAAATAAGAAGGAGGAAAAGGGTCATGTTTTACATTTTTCTGTGATTTTTTCATATCAAGCCTCACCTCATCGCAATGTCTTCATATCAAACAGCTCGTAAAAAAGATTTTTTATACTACTAGTGGCACTAGAATTTATTCATGTTTAGCCTATACACATTTTCATGAACTAGTCGATACGTGGACCAGGCATTCACAAGCTATTGAATCACAAGGTATTCAGAAAACAAAGAATAATGAAAATAATCTTTGCATTTTTTTTTTACTTTTAGTAAAAAATCTGACCGAAAGAGCACGAGCACTTGGCACTCCATCAGATACACCAGAGTTTCGCTCAAGATTGTAAAACATCATCTTGTTTAATATAAAAATAAAATTCTATTATTTTATCAGAGATGATGATGAACAACGTCTTCATACTATTGCAAACAAGACAAAAACAATACTAAAAGAATTAGTTGACGAAATGAATAAAATAAAAAAAGAACTATCAAGAGTAATTATTAATGATTGAATAAAATAATCATTTTTTTAAAATTTCATGTATTATAGAATGATTTAGATATGATAGCAAAAGTAAAAGCTGCTATGACTAATGCATTGAAAAATTATGAAGAAATCATTACAGTAAATTTTCATTCTGTTTCCCTCTTTTTATTAAAGTTTTCAATATTAATTAAATCTAGAGTGTCACCAAACGGCGTCAACAATTTGCAAATAGCAATAATAATACACTAATCGATTTTGGCGATTCAGTAAAATAAATAAATTGATTATAACTAGAAATATTTTTATTTATTTGGTATAGAATGGGAATGAGGATGATATTCATCAACGTTTACAATTACAGTAAATAAAGAAAAATAACAATGACCTTATTATTTTTTTCATACGTTTTTTATTATTTAGACAACAAATGAAAACGAATAATAGTCTATTAATTAAACAAAATGAAGAACAGTTCTTTATAGAGGACCAAGTTGAAATTGTACAAGTAAGAAATTGAGAAAGTATTCCTCTACCACTAGTTATGTTGGTTTTGCAGATGAAAATTTCTCATTAGATCCCATTGAAACGCCGTGCCATTAGTCATCATTCTATATCTAAGCAAAGATTCTTTTTAATGTAGTATTTAGACTGATACTGACAACAAGATAAAATAGAAATATACTAACGCTATCCTCTAAGTCATCTAGCTAAATACATAAGAAATAAGAAATCATCGAGTTCAAAATACAATTAATGTTCAAATCAGAGATAATCTATGATTTTAATCCGCAAAAAATTCGTTGATTTAAGAGAAAATTACATTTATTTTTACAAATAAATAAATCTTTAAAAACGAGATATGATCATTAGTAAATGACGAAAGACCATTGGTCCATTCATTATTCTAATTTGTTCTTATATTTAAGGGTGATGTCATCCAAATAAATCATATAATGCGTGATATCGGTACTATTGCTTCTGAACAATCTTCAATTATTGCGGGTATTGAACGAAATGTAACAGGTGCAACTGATCATATAATAGCTGGTAATCAACAATTGTTAGGTGCATCAAGACATCAAGTAAACAGAACAGTATCATACTAAATCATAACCTTATCTTTTATGTGTCTTTAGAAAAAATATCGTAAAAAAATTTGTTGGCTTCTACTTGTCTTTCTTATAATAGCAATCATTGTTGCTATTGTTATTGTTGTTAAATTAAAAACATAAGACAAAAATCAATAGATCAATGATTAACCAGACGCCATAATTTTCCTTTTTATGTTACGATAATTTACTGCTAGAGTCGTTCTATTTTCATTTCTTTATGTACAGATCGATTTTTTTCTTTATATTTACATATATACTTGATTTAAGAAAATATAAATTCTTATATGTTGATTATTTTTCTAGATATATAAAAATGGCATCATCATCTATAATCATGTTAAGCAATGTATCGATGGAACGTCTTTATTTATCTCAACCACCAGCATGGACTGATTTACAACGTTTACCATTTTCGTTAGGTCAACAACAGCAAGATACTCGTTCAAGCCAACAAATAATTCGTACGTGTTATGATAAACTTCTTCATCATATGTATGATATGAATTCATCTTCAACTACAACAGTCAATCAAATAAATGAACAATTAGAATTAGCTGCTGAATATTGTCAATTGAAAAATTTTCATGATGGAAATGCTGTTTATCTGCATTCGGATCAATTTTATCTTGAAATAAAATTTGATTCTACAGCACATGTACCACAACATGTATCGATTTGTTTCACAGATGAACAACAAGTAAATTCAGATAGTTACGTATGTTCACGTATGTTAAAAGCCTTAAATGAAAAACAATATAAATTATTTCGTGAACATTTAAATGGTTATGCAAATTTATTTACATTGTCAGCACCGACTATGAATAATGATAGAAGAGTTGGTT
Source organism: Rotaria magnacalcarata (assembly GCA_900239745.1). Lineage (NCBI taxonomy): Eukaryota > Metazoa > Rotifera > Eurotatoria > Philodinida > Philodinidae > Rotaria > Rotaria magnacalcarata. Next base: position 9,214 of record OENM01000441.1, on the reverse strand, counting down.
CTACAGCTTATAAAATACTTCAACAAGATTTAGAACGCTTATCTAAAACAGATGGTTATGGAACTTTATTAGAAGGTTTTGAACCAACTTGTGAAGGATTACCTATGCGTATTAAATTTAATGATAAAAGTAAGCTCGATTTGACAAAAATTTTCTATCGTTTTCGCTTGAAAAGTTCACAATTAGATTTTTTTTTCTGAGTATAGAGGATTGCTGCCTTTCTAGCCAATCTTAATTTATTATCTAAAGCAATAATAACGATATTATGTTTCATAGAAATCTATCTAGAAAACTTTATCTGATTTCAAGGATAAGATTCTTATGAACAAACACTGAAGCTACTAAATTTACAAGAAACTTTCTTGTTTAAGACTCTTCCAGGGACTTAGGTTCTCTGAAAAATCTCGTTATTGAGCTTTTTGTTTCAAGCGAGGCTTAATATCTCCGTAGCTATAATCTTTAACAAACTGGCATTTTCAGAACACTTTTAAAAAGAGCTCGCTCGTTGATTATGCATCTCCGATGTGAAACTTGTCGTCTCTGAAATAATAGTTCTCTCAATAGTGTGTCAATATCTGAGACAATGTTCATCGCTGGGACTTAATCTTTCCGTTTGAATGCTTTAAAGCATTTTAGTGGAGAACATTTCAGGTTCACAATTTAAAGATACTAAATAAAGAAACGATATTTCTTAGAATTGGTTGTCAGTTGCTTGTCTATCAGTTGTTGCGGATGCTTCGTAGAAACAAGCTTAATGAGTCATTATAAAGTTGTAGGCAAGCTATTGTTTTTTGTGATTCTAGTGACATGAACTCCTGTATATGGATTTTTTTAAATTTGTGAACATCTCGGTACTTTTTACAAAATTAGTTTGAAGCTAGATAACATCCTAATCAATCTATCTGTATCATAGTCTCATAGAGATTTAATGCGTTGAGTAAGAATTTGGTTCGATAGCATACATTTACGTGACTCTACATCGTTTAGTAAATGGGAAAAGGTACGCTTTTAAATATCTTTAAATTCGAAGAAAAAATTCAAGAAATCAAGTTCTAATGTTGCAGATTAATTGAGATATTGACGAGATGTAAAAATTGTAAACTTTGCGATCTTTCAAAGTAGCAATCGCTGACTATCTCTGAAACGAGTATCTAAGTAAGACAGTTCATGGTAACACTTATCTATAGAATGAACTAAATATATATTAATAGTTAGCATATTCTCTTCCCATAGAATTTTACCTAAAATGTTATATTCTTGAATTATGGAACGAATAAAACTGTTGTATTCGAAATCCTAAACAACAATGAACGTTCTTTTTAAATCTATTTTATGCTTAGTAAAAACTGATCCATTATTACCAAATAATGTCCGTATTATAATTGTTCCAAGTAACAATCAACATTTTCTACCTATGAAATCCAGTATTTATATGGATGAAAAAACAAATACAATTCAATTGGATACATCTTTGAAATCCAATCTTCTTGCAACAGGTCATTTTGCACTTGAATTTGACGAAAATCAATCACCATTTACCTTTCTTTTATCATATGCTCAAGAGATAAGTCAATTAACGAATATAAATAGTTTTATTTCAAATGTGAAATCATTTAATTATCTTTCAACTATTATACCGAAAACGAAATCATTCAGTCAATACCAATGGTATATATCCCATGATCAATTAGCTATATCAATTCGTCGAATACCATTTACAAATTTAAAACAATTGATACGTATTTTAAATTTAATAAGACAACAAATCTATTTAACTAAATATTTCAATTATTATTTCAATAATGATTATGATCATGATCGTATGGAAGACGATAGTTCTAATGAAATATATCTTGAATTATCATTTTTATCGTCAACTATATTATCTATAACATGTGCGCAATCATATCGTTTATCAACATTTTTATTGCAAATGTCAAATATCAATACATTACCATTATTAATTAATCGGCAGCAACAAAAAGAAATTTATTTAACGAATGATAAGTGTTCTTTATTAAAATTAATTGAAAGCATTCTTAAAGTAGATAATTTAAATAAAGATTCATTTGAATCAATTATGGATTTTAAACCAGCTAATCAACCACAAGAACAAACAAACAATACAACGAATCCATCTAAAATTAATCGTCGTCTATCGTGTGGTCCACCTGCTAAACCAACATGGCGACGAGCCACAACACTACGTCGTATGCAACCAGCTTGCTTAACATTGGCATCAATAGAAACTGTTGAAGAGAAAATTGATGATGAACCATTTATTGATGATGATGTTAATCAAAACATAACAACTGAACCATTCGATGACGATGACAATGATCCTTTTCCTGAATCGCCTGATCAACAAAGTCTACATCATCAACAAATATTACCGAAACCATCATCAAATCCTTATCCATCATCATTAAGTCGTTGTACATCAGTTTCATCAACACAATCAATTTCAACACCACCTACATTCGGTTTATCACCATCAACACCTTATCCTGGCGGGAAAAATAATCCAAATGGAAATATATTTTTTCCACTTGGCAAACAAGTATCGGTTCCCGAGCATAGTCCAGTTACTTCACCAATTATCATGGGAGCATTTGATCCATTATCATTTTTACCAACAAATACAGCATCATCGAATCCTATGTCATCGAATGATCCAAATATTAAAACTCAAAAAAAGAAACGACGGAGATCCGAACATTCAACTGACGATTTTATACAGTCATTAAATAGTACTTCTAATGGTACGTATTATTCATAAACAAAGGTTCTAGAAATCATCAGTGAAAACGAATTGAGTAACTTTTCATCGCTTGAAGAAATTCGTATGATTTTTACTATATGATAAAATATCGGAGAAAATGAAAATTTGAATTTTTTTTCTGAAAGCAATTGGATAAAATTTATTTCGAAATATTGTACTCGCACATTAATATGCCTGTTGATATTTCATATTCACGATTGAACTAGATTAAATATAATTTTGAACCTGCTAAAAATCATTTACATTTCTATTTCTTCGATATAGATAATCGTTCGCCAATCCTTACAACAAAACTAACATCATCTGGAGGTGATCAATCAAATATTAAACGAGGTAAAAAACCAATGGATAAAAATCCACAACAACAACAACAACAACAAATTGCTCGACCAAAATCAGCATTCAAAGTAACTGACTCGCCAACAACTGGTTTGATATCTCAACAATCATTAACATCATCGGATGAAACACAAAATGAATTGAAGTCCTTAAAAGTAGTTATAAAACGTGTTGGTGACAGTGGCAGTACTTCAAATGATGAATCTCAACAACAAATCATAAAGCAACGGAAAAAACAACAACAAAACATGGCAAATGCTACTGGAACTTTACCAACAACTGTGAGAAAATTGCCAAGCAGTAATTCATCGGGCGGATCATCACCATCGGTTTTACTCAAAAGTGAAAGTATTGATATGTCTCAATTAAATGTTGATATAAATTCTAATACAATGATGACACTCAGTGATGGAATGCAAGTATCACGGTAGGATGTTTCTTTTGGTTTTTATTTTTCTTAAATAACGTATTTAATATGCATATTAGTGAACGATCACGTCCATCATCATCTCAATTGAATTTATCGGCACCTCTTTCATCATCAGTATCATCTCAACCACGATCAACTGCACCACAGCCACCAATTGTATTGAAAATTCAGCGAAGTAAAGTCTATCCAGGACAAGAACCATCTTCATTGAATCCATCATCAACATTATCAACTGTAACAGCCACAACACCAACGACGAATAATACTCCATCGTCACTTAAAGAGGCATCTAAACCTCGTGCACGTTCAATACCATCGGGAACAAATACTAATAAACAAAGTGTCACATCTCCACCACTTCTTGCTGCTAAACTTACGAGTCCATCGACAGCGACAGCAAATAATCCTTTAGCGCCACCAATATCTGTAAATCCATCGTTTCGCATTCCAAGAAAATCATCATCTCAAGAAGTTGCAGCAAAGCTTAAAGTTGAGCCTATTGCCCCGGCTAGCAGTATGTTACATAGTTAAATTGAATAGAAACTATTTCTTATACCGTATTTTTTTCTCTAGATGCAAGCCCTGCTTTACCAAAAACTCCACTATTACCAACACCAGGTAAGAATAAAATTCTCTATATAGAAATTTATAAATAAATCATTATCAACTATAGTTGTTCGACCACCTCCACCACCATCACAAATTGGCAGCTGGCAATCGCCACCGACTCAGCAACCATCACGTTTTCATCAAAGCCGTCCTCGTTCTTCCTGGTCTCAACAGCAAGCACCACGTGGACGAGCACCTATAACACCACCTAATGTATCTGCATTGAATAGTGGTCATACTTCATTGCCAAATTTTGCTCAACAACCACGATCAATACTGAAAAAACCCTCATCAAATGAAAATCCAGCATCAGACTCAATCTATATGTCATCATCAGACTTACCAGGTTTGAATGAACAACGAGCTGGAGCAAATTTTGCAGCACCTCCACCGCCACCATCACGTACATCGACGTCACCTGGCATGTATGATGATAATGATGATGATTCATCGCCACAGGTACGTATATATGACAAATTTGAAAAAAGGAGCCAAATAAATATGATTATCTTTGTTTCTGTTCGTTTTTTTTTATTTACTCAGGCACAATTAGTGATTGATACAAGTAGCAATACGACAAATAATGTTCTTTTACCATATACGATCGTACCTGGTTCAACTTCAGGAGCAATGGATAGTTTCGATCAACAACATGAGAATAATACTATGATGAATTCATCTCAACAGCAACATATTGTTGACGATTCATTATCTAATATAGACTGATGTTCTTCATATCTCTTTGTTTTTATTTTGTATTCATTTTGACATTTATCTCAAATCTATCTATGTCTATGTATATATATAGTGATAAAATAAATCCTCTATTCATTAATATCAATAGGTTTTTATAAAAATAATACGTCTAATGAAATAAAACAAAATAAATAAAAAACACGAGTGTTTTCTCTTTTTTCAAAGGCTTATCAATCTTTTGTTCTCTGCAAATCTCATGAGAATACTGATTATAATTGCAATTCTAATCGATGTTCTCAGTTGAATAAAATATGATCATGGGACCTACAGATACACATTGATCACAAAACCAAGGTCATGCTAATGAGGAACAACGAACGTGGGTTAGTAAAAAACAACGATTCGATGTACGGATATGTTAATTTATCGGTCAAATGTTTATCCTTCGCTTTTCTTTTTTCGTGATTGACAGTAATCATGGGGTACACCATAATAGCTCTTGACTCTATGTGTCAGTAATCAGTGGTTATTTGCAAGAATGCAATCTCGATGAATTTGCTGATCATGTTCGAATTTCATGAGAGATGAGAAAAAAAGGAAGAGTAATAGGAAATCAACATAATAATCATGATCAGCATAAATCCGCTCACAGTGACCTTGCCAATCGATCAAAAATACTGATTGAATCAATTCTCTTCAATATTATAGTGTTGGATTCAACAGACAAGAAAAAATTTCTTTAATTTATACATAGTTATAGAATTCTTAATATAAATGGTTTTTTTTTATCTATATATTGTTGGTTTCAATCGATATGATCAGGTCATGTATGAATTTTCATTTTCATAACATCTCAATAAAGACAAACAAAAAAGTATTGTTTATTCATTAATAGTAATGGTTGTGATCAAACTAAAAAAGAACACTATTTTCATCATCCTTTTGGCATTGATTCCAAGCTGGTGGCTATTAATGCATTATGTGTCTTATCATTTACAGATAGCGCTGCCGTTTGTTTCATGCAGCTTACAGAAAAGCTAATAACTTTAGTAACAGATAACAAACCGATGTTCGCCAATGTTAGATAGTTGTTTTTGTTCAGTTTCTTTTGTCACGATTCAATGTGACAACCATTTTTATTCTTAAGAATTCTTTCTTACTTGTTACATACAAAATGAAAATTGTATTTGAAATTTTTCTTTTCTTTTATCTTCTAAATCGAACCATTTTTCAAGATAAAAGAACTAGAATCCGTACTCCCTAACCAATGATGTTCTGATACGTTTAGACAGCTGTTGATAAGATAATAGCAGATTTCTTTCCGAAAAATATAATTCATCGTAACTTACATATATGTCAAAATATGTTTGATCCTCAAATGACAATCATTATCATCATGCGAAGCTAGAAACCAATTCATAACGACTACATCGACGTATAACTGATGAGAGAAAAAAGTTGGGAATAACAACTCTTTTTTTTGCGTTCTGCGTTTGTGTATGCGTTGATACCTCCTCTCAAGTATTCTTATCAAATTAATACTGACTACACATTTGAGAAGACAAATGTAGACAAAAGAGAAAAAGAGACCCGCAGAACGACAAGACAAGAAGCATTATTCATACGAAAAACTTTCTCCTACAACGTTAATTATACAATATTTTTGCGGTTGTAAATTTCTTTTTTTAAACCAATGTGATACCTATACAAGAGAATAGTATGTAACAATACATTTATATACTTGCATTCTCTATTTTGTGATGTAGATAACTTTACCCTAAATACAATAATATATATATATATATGCTCAGTTAAATACTTAATCAAACAGCACAATGTATTTTTCTTCATTGCTCTGCTCAATCGTTAGAAGTGTTTCGAAGAGAACAACTCGAACATTTTCAGTCATAGCTAAATCACCAAGCACTATAGGTAAATAGTTAATGTAAATAAAATTCATGCATAAATTTTTTGTAAAACATAAATATATATTTTTCATGAATATAATTCATATTAGAACAATCATTAACCTATACAGATACTGTTCTTGTCTTATCATTGATATTACCATCACGTCAAGAAATATGTCGTTTTCATCTTAATTTACAAACAGCAACAGTTGGTCAAGTGATTGATGAAATAAAATTTGAAGATGCTGGCGTTGAACATGTTCAAATCTATGATCAAAATGGTGTTTCATTAGCTAAATCATATCCCATAAATTCGTTGATGACTTATCCTTTCACTATCGAATTAAATAAACAAAGAACATTTCTTTTTGATCCAATTAAAAAAGTACAACTTAAAGAAACTATTGTTCGACAACATAGAGGTGATGGTCCATTAACTGAAGATACCGTTGCTGCACTTTATCATGCATTAAATGTGATGAAAATTTATCATAATAAATATCTTGAATTACAAAATGAAGCTAATGATTTGTCAGTACAACTTGAACCACTTGAGAAAGTAAGCAAAACATGGGCATAGTTTGGTTTTTATTTTTCTTTGAAAAATTAAATGAGTATAAGATGTATCATTGTTGTTTTTTTTCCATCTAATCAGAATTCATTATCATATATACTAACAACTAAAACAGAAATATTTATGCATGCAATGCAGCTGCTGCTAGATCTAGGCGATTTTCCTATAATTGTGTATGAAATTTATTATTCAGATGAAATATAAGAATTATTTTTATTCAAATGAGATTCTTGGATTTATTATGAAAAAAAGAAAAGAAAATTTGAATGAAATATTATCCAATCTGTCTTATTTTTTTTTTCTTTATTCTAATAGGTAAAAGACAAATTAGCTGATATATGTCAACGTTATACATCTCGTTGTATATGGTATGGATTAGGTGCAATGTCATTTCAAGTTGGAATATTAGCTGAACTTACATGGGATGTTTATTCATGGGATATTGTTGAGCCTATTTCATATTTTATTGCGTTTGGTACTGCAATGTCCGTTTATGCATTTCATTTAATGACTCGCTTCGATTTCGAATTTATGACGATGACTGATCGATTATTTCTTCGTAGATTTTACAGTGAAGCTCATCGTCACTCTTTTGATGTTTCTCTTTATAATCAATTAAAAGATCGTCTTTTTGGTGTCAATACTGATTTAGCTCGTTTGCGAGCTCCTCTCTCTTTATCATTACCGGCTCCACCAAATCCTGTAAAATGTAAAATTAGTGGTGAAGAATTGAACTCATTGGATGTCTGCCGTACAAGAAGAGTAACTTAGCAAAGAAATAGTTTTAACCTGTGCTAGAATTATAAAAGAAAATAAAAATTTATTTACGTATAAAAACAAAACCAAAAGGAATAGTGTTCATTTTGTTTTCTTGGAAAATTCATGTGATTGCAATCATTTTTATTATTCTCTTATGCAATTGTTTACATTAATATATATACAGTAAGTAAAAAAATTATTCGGACACTTTCG
>OENM01000440.1:284-84514 GCA_900239745.1 Rotaria magnacalcarata | reverse complement strand
ATTTTCAAAAATGTTTTCGAGAACGAATCACGAATTTTCCAACTCACAGGTCCTACTGCAAACAAATTAATATAAACCACAATTCATATAACATACATGTGACAATCCACAACAACACCAACTACAAAACATGCTACAGTTTCAACACGACTTCATTGAGTCATTGTGATGAAACTCGTAATAAATTGTTATCACGTGAAAATCAAGCTGTTCAACGAACATTTACCTGCAATTGCACGCTATCTACAATACTCAATAAACAAATCTGTACATATCGATAAACATTGGCATAAAGATGACTACATGAATCCAATAAAGTTAAACATAGCACCACGTTTCCTTATTTATAATTATAAAGACACGTATTCCTACAATAGGGTGTCCATTTCCGATACCCATCTCGTTACACCAAATGCACTCAAATTGCTCAGCTCTGAGGATACATAGATATCCATACAAATGGATACCCTATCCCGTTACACCAAATGCACTCAAATTGCTCAGCTCTGGAGAAACATAGATATCCATCCAAATGGGTATTCTATCTGGGTATTCATCTCGATACCCAAGTTGTGGATATTATGACATCCCTCCAATAATATCAATATACAAATAATATCAATAGTGGCCCCTATTAATTTTTGCATTCGAGGCTTTGAAAGTTTGCTCGAACTTTCAACTTCACAAATCGATGATTAATATTTTAAAGTTCATCACGTTAACCGAACCGATTGAAAAAGTGTTCGACACGTATAAGTATGACTTTGCGAGAGAGCACGAAGCTGATTAGATTAAGACTGCTCAGGATTCCGAATATGATGAATAGTCCACTAGTCTCGAAGATCGTTAGTGGATTATTTTGGTACTCTGGACCATTACCATTGCTGACATCACAGCTTTTCTGTTGAAAATATTTTTCTAACCGTTGCTCAATCACACCACTCGTTCTTAGTTCCAATATATGCGCATCTAAATCCTTTTTGTAAGGCCATTGCTTCGGTATTGCTACACCAAAATCTGTCTTGCCGAATGGTGCACCAGCTAATTCCAATCGACAATATTTCTTTTGAGTCAAATACTCTGCACTGGAACTATCAGCTAGAGCAACATCAATGTGTCCATCCAACAGCTTTGTATAACATTCCTTTGGGTGTTTCAAATGATAATAGTTCCTCGGAGTATTATGCGTCACTTCCTGCAGAAAATATTCTTCGTGTTGCGAATGTTCAATGACGCCTATACGATGACAAGAGACTTTGCGACACATCTCCAGATCATCGATACTTTTTAGCCAAGGTTGTCCTTGTTGTGCAACGAAGTAGGTGGTCAAATTACTAGTAAGAAGTGCTAGCATTACTACACTCATTAGCCAAACAATAACCGTTTGAATACGACCGAACACGGTTTCCGCTTGCAATTCAGAACCTCTTTGCATTAGAGCTCCAATGGTATGATACATAGATCTGGCAAATGTTTTTATTTTAGATTTATCATAAATTCTGCTGCTCGTTTCCTGATGTAAATTGGCATCATTGTTCGTTTCCTGATGTACATTGGTATCATTGTTCGTTTCCTGATGTACATTGGCATCATTGTTCGTTTCCTNTCCAAACTATGAATTAAGAACACTATCAAATGGTTTTTCTACATGTGCATGTGATAATGAATCCTGTAAACGGTGAAAATTATATCATAATGGATAAAAAAGGGATTTAAATATTGAGACTTTTATTGCGTAAATGGTTGCCAAACGTGGTTCTAGATTGTCAGCCAAAAACGATCAAACAGTTTATCACATTTAACAGCAATTTTTATTTTCATCATCCTTTTTTTCAAGAAAAGTGTTGATGAAATGAGAAACTATTAGCAGCAACAAACACGTCTGAATTTCAAGCTTCTTGTAAAAGTGATCATTTTAACGTTGAATTTTACTGGTCATCATTTGCTGACAGTCGGGAACCTCGACTGTCAGCCAAACACGGTCGATAAATTTATCGCGTTTAAACGCGTTTTTTTATTTTTTTGTCTGCTTGGGTAGCATTTGTTTTCGTTTTCTGACGTTCATTGACATGGTTACCCGTCTCCTGATTTTCACTGACAGCATTGCTTGTTTTCTGGTATTCATAGATGCTAATGAACAGTGCTGACGACATATATATGAGACCGATGATCATCAACCAGAGAGAAAGTGAAAATGGTTTCAAGAATGCAAATTGATCGATTGTCTTCTGTTTACTTTTGCGTACAACTAGACGCAATGCATTGTGATAAATTGGAGCACTAAAATCGATCTTAGATTGACGACTTGAAGTAATAGCTAGATCAGCTATAACGATTTCGCACGTGCGATTTTGTACACATTCGACTAATTCATCATAAGACGTCTCGTTCGATGCGACCGTATAAGTAAAGTTGAAACCAATTTTTTCTTTCAGTAGTAAAAGTAACTCGTGGATGTATCCTTCATATAAATACTGTCCATGAATGTCAGGAGACGATGTCTTCATAAAAAATGGTGGTGAAATGTAAACAGTAATGTTGAGTGTTTTACCTGAAAAGACTTCAGAAGGATAGCGATGATTTAAATAAATTAACACATGTTTTGAGAGAACACAAGCTACAAGTACAGTCAATGATACATAAGATCAAATTTTTAGCTTCATTAGTCTAGAGAGCTGTTATCTCGTTGCAGATTCAAACTCATGTCGCGCACTAAAATGACAGCGCTCAGTTCAGGTAAAACATCATCGCATTGGTGTAAAGTTTTCATAAAATCTATCTATTCATTTCTTCTAGTTTTTATTTTCTTACATCAGTTGGAAAAAATGAATAAAAAATATTCTTCATTGTTTTTTCAAAAATTCTAATAATTTAGTGTGCGAAATACTTTGCGTCTAATTTACCTTTTAGAAGTGCATAATCAGTTGGTGCTTCATCCCATTTTCTTGGCCAGCGAATGCGGTTTCCTGTAGGCATCCATTCAGTTTCACTATTACGAGTAATGTTTAGTTTAGTACCGTTTAGTCTTAAAACTTCTACGATTTGTAATCTGTGACTGTTCGCTCGTGGCGGCTGTATATTCTCAATCACATAATGGGCACCTATGCCATCAACACGATCCGTTTTGTTTGAGCCGAACTGTACAAGTCCTGTGACGCCAGTAAAATTCATTGTTTGTAGAATGCGATGAAGCTCATTGCCTGCAGTTAAATGATTAGCAAAGCAGTCGAAATGGTTCTCGAATGAAAGGCAATTCGTTGCATTTTGTTGACAAAGTTCTTGGAATGCTAATATTAGCATCCATATAGCATCGAATGCATACAATGCAAATACATCCAGTTGCGGCCAGTTTTGGTGAAAGGAATCAGCATCGTTTTCTTTCCAAATGTTAAGAGCTTCATTTAGCAAATATGTGTTTGTTGATATGTCGAATGTGTGTGGCGGTACTAGTCGTAACATTAAAATTCCTGTAAGCTGATTTATATTTTGATGGTGAGGTATGCTCATTGATGAGTTACCTGCTGTTAATATCCAGAGAAAGGATGGAGCCAATATATCACCTGCTTCCAGTGCTAAATGCAATATTTTTGTTGTGACATTAGCATTAGCCATAACGACTACTATACGCGATGGGCTGACTTCTAACTGGCGGCGCAGATTCTCAATAGTATCTGTGAGTAAATCAAATCTAATCGAACATGATATTTTTACTTCACCACGAAATGCTTCATTTAGAGCCTGAAGTCCACCTTGGCCATAACTATCTCCCTGATAGATAACATTTGCAAAACTCCATTTATATTTTTGAAATAACTTCAACAATGCTAGTGCTTTGATAACATCAGACGGTGGTAGTCTATAAAATGTCCGATAGGTATAGCGATCTGAAAGTTCAGGTTCTGTTGTAGAGTAGCCAATTATAGGCAAACCCGCTCGGTTGCCAAAAGATGCCAGCGTTTTTGCTTCTGTAGAATACTCAGGTCCAACAATTCCGAGTATTTGATATTCAGCAATATACACGCACGTACTATTGAGTGCTTCGATTACATCACAGCCACTTGTCTCTTCTATATGATAGGCAATCTGTTTTCCATTTATAGTCATATTCAATCGTTGTGCTAGTAGAATTGCAGCTCGAAACATAGCGGGTTCTGCTGATGTTTGAAAATGTTTGGCAAGTGTCGTTGAAGTTCGGTATTTCAGAAATAAGCCCATGAAATAAATGTATGAGCCGTTCTTATTTGTGAAAGAAGGCCATGTAGAACTTGGTAGATAACGCTCATGATTCAACCGTTGTGGCTCTGATTCTTCATGCTTTCCTTGAGATGTATTATAAAGTAGCACGGACAATAAGAGTAAAAGAAACATTATGAAGTGTTTTATAGTCAATATTTAAAAACAATGATTCTCTTAATACATTGCTTTATATAGTCATGTATATTTGCCAACAATAAAAAATTAGTCATTACTGAAAATAATTGAAAGGTTTTTTCCAGCATTGATAAGAGCAGAATGAATTTATGGCATGTCAATATTGACATTGCATCATACACCAACAAGAACATATGAAAATAAGATCCATTTTTCCAAATTGAAAGAGTTATTGTACAGAATGAATTTTGAAATGTTACTGCACAATATACGTGTGTGGATGAGTTTTACCGAGAAAAGACTCTAAACTAGGCGAATAACATGCATCTGAATTAAAAATAAAGTTATAGAAAGGATAGAGCGGCTTGTCCACGTAACTGTCACCTTCGTTGATGAAGTTTTGAAAAATCAAAAAAAGGTTTTTTTCGAGTTCAGCAAATTTTTATATGTTGCCAGATGCAGATTTTAGTGCTGATTCCGAATTTGATATTTATTTTATAAGGAAATTAAATATTGGTGTCGAAAAGTGAGCTTTATAATTTTCCAAAATCGTTTTTTGAATTTTGTTCGCTACAAAAGTTTTTCAGATAAAATCGAGAATCACACTATTCGATGCAGAATTTAATTCTCTACAAAATGGTCTATTTGGTTTTGTCACTCGTAGATACTGCGGAGTCAGAGAATCCGAAGCATTTCCTGATTTAATGTGTGGTTTATGAACTATAGGTTCTATAGATCCACCTGATTCTTGAGTGAAAATATTGCTAAGATACGAAAGATTAAGATATCTAAAACTAAAGTCATTCTGAACAAGTTAAGCACCTTAAACATTGAAAAAAGACTTAATATGTCATAACGACGAAAATTGTGTCACAGCGTTACGAAAAATGTCACAGCGTTACGTTGGTTTTTTTACTTTTTTTTACGAATGATAATAGCTAGTGGAAGAATTTTTTTACCGTTGGAAACCTCGTCTGATGCTCTACAACATTGGTTTCAGGAACATTTTATTTAGATATTGTCTTTCGTAAGAAACTGGAGCTTAAGTGAGGGAACTAAAAATTTAGGGACCATTTCTGTCACAGTGTTGCGCGACTATAAACTATTTCTGTAAACTATAGACTTCAACCGAAAAACATCAAAATTATAGTGCAAGTAGAACTCGTCGAGCTGCGTCTAATGGCGTTTGAATGAGCTTTCCAGCTATCATAGTTCTTGAGATATTTCAAAAACAAATTGCCAAAATGTCACAGCGTTACGCTTGGACAAGCCGAGAACAGGAATATACATACTATATTTTATGCAATATTGATTTTTCACTTCCTTTGAATCTCGATGACCAAACAGAAAATAAAGGATAAAAGGCAAAGACGAATCAAATCCGATGACAGATAACTGGTTATTCTGACTAGTGTTCTTAACATACAGCTAGTAAAGCACGACGAACATATCATTTACTTCTTAATAGTATCGATTCATCGAGAATTTTATCGTCGACCTGATGTGTAAGACGCACCTGAATACAGTAAAACTACATTCTTGTCCAAGTTGAGATGATCGTAAATATTCTTATCTTTTGAAAGTCAATATAGGCATACAAATGAGAGAAAAAGATTATATGTAACATCTATATATAAAGAAGAAAGTTTGTTTTTCTCTATGCATTCAGTGCCTGTAAGAGCTAGAACAGTCAAACTCTGCAAGGTGCACCCTTAGGTGCAGGAGAAGGTCAAGACGGGCTCGGTAGGTGCAGGAGAGGGAATGGAAGTCCCCTCCGCATTTTCAAAAAATTAGATATTGGTCATCACTGTAATAAAGATTAGATTATTTTTGTTTTTTAGATGGCATTGTTTGCCTAGTTTCATTGAATAAGCGCGGAGGCGATGAACAACGTGAATATTTATTTCGATTGGTTTGTTGTGCGTTTACTAAATCATTTAAGCATGTTGAAATCTAAATAAAAATATATGATAAAATAAGTCTATGATTATAGTTAACATACATTTTTAAATAAATCAGAATTTCCTTTCGTTTGTTGTAATGGTGGTGGCAATGCTTGAGTTCGTTCTATTGAATTTTTTGTATTCATTTTATCATGATTATGAGATGATGGAATTGAAGATCTATGGAATGTTTTTCTATTATTTTCAACGCATTGTAACCATATGTCACGTAGGATCTAAAAAGGAAACTTCAAATAATTGATATTCTACTGGAAGCAATTATTTTTAAATACTTTTAAGTTACGTAAAATGTCGAGAAATAAATTCATAATCGTTGAAAATATATGAATACGATTAAATTTATTTTTGTTCGATGTAAGTAATTCTTGTATCGATTGACATTTGTCACAAGCATTCTTTACATTATTTGTATATAGTAAAATTTCATGTTTCTGCATTAATTGAATAAATTCATGTGATCGTCGTAATTTTTTTTTGTAATTTATCAATTGTTGACCAAATGTAACCTTTTATTATACAAATATTTTGTAATAATTCTATTAATATTTGATCGTGACCATTTTGTTCCATTAAACTATTAATGTGTTTTATTAAATTATTGATAGATCTTTTAAACCCAAATTCTAAATATAAAATCATATCATAAATATGGATTAATTGATACCGATTAATTACTTAGTGGACTTCTAAAAGCAAAATAACGTATGATTCGATTTTTATTTAAAAATTAAAATAAATTTCATACTTCTGTGTTTGCTGTTGGTTTGCATCTGTTTTATGAGGTTCAGATGATGTTATTGTTGTTANAAAAACAAATCGATAAAATTGAGTAGAATAGGACGAAACAAACCTAAACTTTCATTAGTACATAAATATAGTACGGTACTGTTGGTATTTAAACCAAACCGTTCGACATATTGAGCAAAATTTTCATATGCATTAATATCTAATACACGTTGGTTAAAATCGTACAATTGTGTTTTATATTTACAATCATCTATAATGATCGGAAAAAAGATATAAAATAATTTCAGATTATTTTTGTTATTTTACTCAATTCAAATTTTTGGATTATGATACGATGGGCAGTCTGAAAATCCATATCTTTATCATTCCAAGGGCAAACACGAGAGCCACCGCCATGTTTAAGTTCAACTTCTTTTAATATACCGTCACCTGTTCGAATTAAACGACCGCAACGAAATTTCCTATTCATTTATAATGACGACTTATCTAAACACAATCTCGAAAGGAAAAAACAAGAAACAAAGAAAACTATACTAAATCATCCATTTGATTTCACTAAAAATTATTAAACCAATAGAATTAGAGAATACACGAGGTAGACATAAATCGAATTTTTATTAGTCTATATGTGATTGGAAAGTATTTGAGTCTTAATATAAGACAAATTGTAGTACAATAATTATGTGCACAATGGATTAAGTCTTGTCCATCAGAGCGCCGAATAGAATTAGCAAATAAAATATTGAATAATCGATTTTTCTAGAATTTTCTCTATTTCATTCTTGAGATTGTTCACTGAGAAAAGAATATTACTCCTTGATGGTAACGGTTGGAAACTTCCGGACTAATGAGATCATTGCCAACAGTGGATATTGATAGTTCCATAAATTAAGTACCAGGCATCCCGAAAAATCTGAAATAAATTTTTATGAGCTCCATCACTAAACGAAATTCATTTGATTACCGAATGATTGTTGACAATCTATAAGAAATTATTCCCACAGAAAAACAAAAGACACATAGCAGATAAAGCAAAACAAAATTGAGTTTCACAATCCCGATTAACTTTAGTCAAATTTTATAAACTTTGAAGACACATTTGAACACGTGGCTTGTCACATGCAAGCAAGCAAACTAATTTTATTCCATATGATCTTTCTGTCAGCCGATCGAACAATATTGTTATCATTTTCTAACAATTCATTGAATTTTGCTCCGAGATATTATAGAAAAAAGAATCGAATAATTTAGTCATTGGAACAAGAAAAGAACGAGAGTATAATCATTGAGAACTCATCTAGATTCTATTTCCAGGAAACTAAGTTTATGAATTAATACTGTAATCTCTAACAATTTAGTCGGTTCAGATCTTGAATGAAAATAATATCGTCAAAATTCCGATGTGTTTTGTTTGTCTCACCAAGTTTTCTCTCACATACATGATTACGGTTTGTCTTCCATTATTTACATCTGTTCCTATCGATTTTCTTTCAGTGCGACGCCTTCTGTTCTCTTATAACTATGAAAGCAATAATTGATTTCTATATTTGAATACGCACTTGCGTTTTTTTAAAGGTTGCATAGAGTCGTTATTATTCGAGCTGCTTTTGAAATGCCTCTACAAAATTGGATACAATCCGTTAAACAATTCTTCGAGTCTGATGAAAAAGCACGAGAAAAAACAACCATAAAGCACTATCGGAACGAACATTCATCCCAGCTCTTAGCATTCATCAATATTATTAAATCTGAACTTCACAAATTTAAAAATGGTGAACAAAGTATGATTGCCGATTTAAACGCGCTCAAATTCAATGCTATACCAGACGCTCTTACTTTATGCGAATATGCAACAAATATTATTCTTGGAAATCCAATCGATGATAATCTTTTAGAAATGGAAAAGATCATTGTTATACTTTATACTTTGCCGAAAAAAAATGAGTTTAGTACTATCATGAGTAAAATTTTTATTGGTAGTTTATGGAAGCAACTTTCGCATCCACCTGCTAATTTCCTCACTCAAGTCGGTTATCAATGGAGATCAGCTGATGGGTCTGGTAATAATTTAGCATTTCCTGACATTGGAAAATCCGGACAAAAATACGTCCAGAATTGTCGGTCGAAACGATCACAAACGAATGATCTTCCAGATCCAGGACTCATTTTTGACGAACTCTTGAGACGATGTCCCGACAAAGATGGTCTATTCAAAAAAAGTGAATCCCTCATCTCAAGCAATCTTTTCTATTTCGCAACACTTATCACGCATGATCTATTTAATACAGATCCAATCGACAAAAGTATCAATACAACAACGAGCTATTTGGATTTGAGTCCACTATACGGTTGGACAAAAGCAATGCAAGATTCTATTCGAACCGGTACGAACGGTCTTCTCAAATCGGATCAGTTCGCGGATACTCGATTTTGGATTCAACCTGCTGGTGCCACAGCTTTGCTTGTTCTCTTTAGTCGAAATCACAATTATCTTGCAGAAAATCTTCTCAAGATTGACGAAAGTAACCGATTCAGTTCTCTCAAAGATCAGCAACGCGATGAAGCACTCTTTCAAACTGCACGATTGATTAATGAACGAACTTACGTCAATATTATTATACATGATTATTTACGAGTCATATTTGGAATCAATCGAGTAGAAAATTCGTGGACTTTGGATGTTCGACAAGATTTTTCAGCTATTGGCAGTGGCAGTGATCTACCAATGGCAACTGGAAATCAATGTTCAATTGAATTCAATTTTTTGTATCGATGGCATCATGCAACTAGTGTCGAAGATGAAATATGGCTTGAAAATGAATTTTCAAAGCTTCTTGGCGATTGGGAAAATATGGATATGAAAACGATGTTTAAAAAATTAGGAGAGTTAAGAGAAGATCAAAAGCATAATTCTCAACTCGTTCGTCGTGAAGATGGATGTTTCGAAGATAAAGATCTTGCAAGAGCACTTATTGATGGTTGTAAGAATGTTTCGGGTGCTTTCGGTGGTCAGAATACTCCTGTTTTGTTTCGGAATATTGAAATAAGTGGTATTTTGCATGCGCGAAGCATGGGTGTTTGTACTTTGAATGAATATAGAAATTTTCTTCATCTAAAAAAATATGAATCATTCAAAGATTTGAATCCAGAATTAATTGAACAATTGGCTAAACTCTATAAAACGATTGATGATGTGGAATTGTATCCTGGTCTTCTCTGTGAACGAAAGAAACCTGCTGTTGACGGAAGTGGACTCTGCCCAGGCTATACAACTTCATTGGCAATTTTGTCTGATGCAACAGCACTCGTTCGAGGTGATCGATTTCATTCCAAAGAGGAAACGCATTTTAATCTGACTACTTTCGGCATGGAAGATAGTCAACCTATTGATACAATTGACTATGGTGCTCTCATAGGAAGCAAGTTAATCTCACGGCATTTGAGCAGCGTCTACAATAAAAACAATATTTATGCGGCGTTCCCTTTTACGCTGCCAAGCGAAACGTTGGTGAATTTAGGTGAAAATCGAATGAATTATGATTTCACTGAGCCAATATAATAAAGTAATGGTGGTGGATATTGAAAAGTTTTGAGTGTATGTTTGTGATTTCGAAATATTCTTAGAATAAAGGTCATTGCATGTATTTCACTTTTTTCAGTTGTAATACTCGCCAAGATTAAAATATTCTCAACAGATATGCTTCAATGGTCATTCAAATAAAGTTGTGACCAAGCGTTGTAAAGAGGTGCTCTGTACGTATTTTATCTCGTAGAGCGTGTAGTCATAGCTACAAAACGAAATGTCTGTCTTCACTATGTACAGATATCCATATACAAGAATCATTCGAACGATTTTTATTTTTCTAGTACGCTCTGCATTCTAGGGAGTGGGTGTAGTTCTGATCGAATGTCATAGCTTCGATTCACAGAACGACATCTATTTGGACATGAATTTATTTACATATTATTTTAAAAACTATTTTCAGCGGTCTTTTTTCTAAATTGGTTAGAATCTTTTTATATTAAAGTAATTAATGATTATTAATGGATGAAGGTCTACTGTTGGCTGAGTAAGGCAAAAATCCAAGATGTACGTTTCAAAAGTAGCTTTGCCTTTATATGTTGATTGGTTGCTTCATTCATTCTCAATATAAACTTTGTGTGGTCATTACTGTCGGTTCCTCTCTCCAATCGTTCTTCACCCAAGCTACTAATGGATTCAGACGACGGTTCAAGCCATCGTCATCCTACTCAAGGTACTTGTGCACCGCCAACATTTCATCATCGTAGTGCAATGCATCGCGTGTCATCGGGTGGTAATGCTGATCATATATATCATTCAACAGGGGTGTAGGCTGGGGTATTCATTATGAATGCCACTAGCATTCACACCCACATCCTTTGACAGGGAACCATTTCAGAGAATTGCAATATTTACCGGATATAATTTCATACTTATTCGTTAGAAAAGTTCTTTTCATCCGGATTTGTAGATAATCAGACAAGACATCTTTCGAAAACAATGAAGTATATACACCAAAATTTTAGAGGTATTCGCAAAACACTGAGAGAGTCATTTCTTCTGGTGCATCTGTTATATATCGAAATTGAGCTGTGTTGTGTACCTTTTTTTCAACGTATGAAAAATGTTTGGGTAGATGAGAATAGCACATGGAGAATGGCCCGATTCGTTTAAACCAGCTAGGACAAGCTACACACAAAAGTGTGTAGAGTGTATTAATGTATCTTTTACTTGTTGAAAATGTCGTCAACACTCAAAATAAAGAAAAGACTAAATAATTTGAACAACTGAATTCTACTGTTATTCAACTTGGAATTACAGCTGGTAAATATTTAATAGTGTCAATAGAAATATTAGATGATCTACTCACAAATTTCGCTCTTTTTGTTATGAAGAAAAAAGAAACGCTAATTTAATCGGACTGATTGTTCTTTTTTCTTAGAATAAGTTTGAATTCATTTTAGTACCACTACGCTCAAGTTCAAGTGAAATTCATCAAAATGCAAAATGGAATCAAACCGGCGTAACTGTAGCCGGAGGAAATGAAGAAGGCAATGGAATCAATCAACTGAACTGTCCTTGGGGTTTGTATGTTGATGATGATCAAACTGTTTATATTGCTGACGAATCGAATCATCGTATAATGGAATGGAAATCAGGTGCGGCAAATGGTAAAATCGTTGCTGGTGGAAATCAGTTAAACCATCCAGAAGATGTGATTATTGATAAAGAACGAGATTCTCTCATAATCTCTGATTATAGAAATAGACGAATAGTTCGATGGCGTCGTAGAGATGGCATCAGTGGAGAAACAATTATTTCAGACATCAGCTGCGTTGGTTTGACAATGGATGACAAAGGGTGTCTCTATGTTGTTGATCATGATA
The DNA here is from genome assembly GCA_900239745.1 of Rotaria magnacalcarata. Lineage (NCBI taxonomy): Eukaryota > Metazoa > Rotifera > Eurotatoria > Philodinida > Philodinidae > Rotaria > Rotaria magnacalcarata. The sequence goes on along the minus strand of OENM01000440.1, from coordinate 72,023 downwards.
AGAATGAGGTGAAACGTTATCGAATTGGTGAAAGCCAAGGAACTTTAGTTGCAGGTGGCAATGGACGAGGAAGTCGTCTCGATCAACTCTCGGATCCTTATTACGTATTTGTCGATCGAGATTATTCAGTGTACGTTTCTGATAATTCGAACCATCGTGTAATGAAATGGGAAGAAGGTGCAACACAAGGTATTCTCGTAGCCGGCGGTCACGGATGTGGAAGCGATCTTACGCAACTAAATGGTCCACTAGGAATCGTTGTTGATAATTTGGGTACTATCTACGTGACTGATCGATCCAATCATCGAATTATGCGTTGGCCAAAAGGGTCTACACAGGGCACCGTCATTGCTGGTGGAAATGATTTAGGATCACAGTCAAATCAATTGACTTATCCCTACGGTTTGTCCTTCGATCGACAGGGTAATTTATATGTCGCCGATCAAGGCAATCATCGAATACAAAAATTTGAAATCGAATAGACAATGTTATTGTTCATTGTTATTTGCGTTCTACCCAATAAATAATCACGAGTAAATATAATTTCTGTTCTATTTTATGCACATACGTGAACAGAAACCATCGCGGTGTGGCGATCGCAAAGCTTATACACGCACGAGACGAGTGATATCATTCATAATCCCTCAAAAATCAGATGCATCAATCAGTTTGGTGAGTATGGGTGTGGGTATGTATCAGTGAATGTACAATGAAATATAAAAGCACACCCATCTCAATCTTTGCCAATCACAAATAGCCTTAGCGTCGTGTTGTTTAATTTAAAAATATTTTTTACTAAACGATTAAGGCAATAAAGCAATCGAATTTATTATTATAAACCACTTTTCTATAGTTTTTTCGAAGGATATATACGTTAAGATGTGCGTGTAGGAATTTCGTTTTTAAACAATAGGATACTCACACACCCATTGCCATAATATGCCCATCACACTCACTCGCTGATAATCGCGACTCATGTTATTATCTGTGTTAAAAGTAGATACCACTTTGATATTGTGCTTTAATTCTATTGAAGAGTAGGTAAATTTGAACAGAATACGGCAGATTCGCTATTGTTTTTCTCGTTTTTAATCAAATTTATATAAAAGGCAAAGTTATTATGCCATTTAACAGCAGTAATCGAGTAATTAAGCATTCATTTGGTTTGCGAAACAATTCTAAATTATAAGCGAAAATCTTTTGATAAAATTCTATAGTATGACTGTGGAAACTAATGACTTTAGCTATCATCGATAGAAAAATAGTTTACAAATCGTAGGTTATATTATGATGTCATATGAGTGGTAATATTTATTACTAGTTACAAATAATCGATACCATATGATTATACAGTATGTTTGTATTCACGTCTACTGTTACCCATTCTGTTGCAATCTCTCTCGTGTATTCTACTATCAAAGTCTTAAAATGATTACGGTAGTGACGAATAAAATTGTTGAAATCATCACCACTAGGAATTCTCAAGCGAAACACTGTAATATGAGTATTCGGCTTGCGTCGAAACGTTGCACCTGCTTGATCGATGTTCAAACCGCTTAAATTAACCAAAGTTTGTTCGACAGCTATGCCTATGAGAACTTCATTCCTTTCAATTTGAAGCACTTTTTGAAATTTCTCCATTAGTTCACCGTGGTTTCTAGCTGTGTTTTCGAGCTTGTATTGTAATTTTGTTAACAAACGCCTTAATTGGGAAAATGTTGGTCGTTCCTGTGCACTCAAGTTCATTGTGTTCAACATTAAAGTCCATGTTTCATCGCTACACATTACCGGTTTTAATAATTTATCACCAGACGTGACGCGTTGACATATTTCTTTGTCTGTTTCGATGTCAGACCATGGTATTTTAGCTTTTGAAAAGGCTTCCCACATAGTTACACCCATCGAATACATATCTGTTTTTTCCGAACACTTCTGGTCTTGAATCAACTCCGGTGCCGCATAACGTATTGGAATGCAATCATTTCGCGCCGATCCATTATCAACTGATATATATATGGAACTATGTCGCGTGAGACCAAAATCAGTCAATTTCACAAGATTATTTTCAGGATTGTACTTATCGAAACGAAATACTAGTATATTTCTACATGCTAGATCTCCATGAGTCACTCGATTGTATGCGAGATAAGTCATAGCATCTGCGATTTGTGAAAACATTTCAATTAGAATCAGTTCATCTGGAACTCTTGATACATCATCGAGTAGGTTATGAAGACTTCCTTCTGGTGCATATTCTTGAAGTAACATAATCGTATCTTGAGGTGTTGGCTCCACTACTCCATATGTTCGTATAATGTGTGGATGACGACTCAATTGTACGCAAAAGGATGCTTCTCTTTTTGCTCGTATACCATTCATTTTCAACAATACTGTAGGTGGAGCACTGCGGCGTGAAATCCAATGAGCACGAAATATAGACTTTGTGTTTACCTGAAATATTGCATTACGTTCTTTCCGTACATCAACATCTAACTTAAAACGATAATCAGCAGAATGTAATGAATTTTCGAATTCTTCTATTAAATTTTTAATTACACGATTGGGACGCAAGCTCTCAATCGACAAAGGCTGTCTTGTCATAGGACTTGTATGATTTTCTTGAATCCAAGCAACGATGGCTGACTCTTCATATGTATAACCGTCATCAGCAATGACTGGAACCGAGAATATCTCTTGAGTTATAGGGCAGATCAACGAATCAGTCATACGGTGTTCTGTGTCATGTGCCATTATTTTACTGTCGATAGAATGAAGTTCAGTTGAAGTTTTTTGAGAAAAAAATATAAAATTTCATTTTTCGTTTATTAAGCACTTTCTTATGTTTTGCATTTTGTTGAAGAACGAATAAGAAAGAAAAAGAAAAGATGAACAAGAACAAAATGCCTGTCGCGTTTTTTTCTTTTTTCTTCGTATGTGCATTATTCAGGTCACTATTATTTAACATGCAGTAGATTCGATTGTGGCGACAAATGTTTGATTTCAACATGCAGTTGCACAACAGAAAGTTCCATAAAGTTGATCAGTTAGAAAGCCTGTCTACTTAATTTATATTTATTCTGCTATTTTATTTTGTTATCAATTTCTCTGTTTAAGTTCCTTACAGAAAAGTACCTAGTTAATAATACGTTCTCGTATGAATCAGAGTAAAGATGAACATTAAAATGGCGAAAGAAAATCAAAAGAAGAAATTCAGATCGACATCAAGAACTTATTTAAACAGTATAAAGGTATGTCCAGGCATGAAATTATTAAAGATGGGAATTTGTGCCCATGGGCAATTCACTCTCTCTAATAGTTTGATTGAAAAAGAAAGTAAATTGTATTTTTGTTTGATTTCTTAAAATTCTTAAATTAAATTCGCTCTAATTAAACATTCGCCAGTTTTGAGAGTTCAGAGCTGTTTCTGTTTGGCATTTAGGTCTCACAAAACATTTAAGCGTAAATGGTCGTGCGGGTATCGGCAACACAATATTCAGTAACTATATTAACTATGTGGACAACCGGTCATTTGTAGCCGTAGTATGAATAATGAATGACTTATCTACTTATCAATTCTAAATAAAACTGACGGCTATGCAGGTATAGATATTATTAGTAGAGACTGCTTCCAAAGCGGATTGCCGAAACTAGAAGAAATTGAATTGTGAGCGATGCTTAGAACAACTTCAAATAAAAATATTCTATAAATTCTAGATGGTTTTCATGACGAAAAAATTCCGAATGATGTCTTGACAATATTTAACGATTTTCTTGCTCATACTTGTAAAAGAAATTATACCGCTATGGATGTAGCGAAACTAAAACGGGATTTTGCAATTTTCTGTAGAATAAATGGTTTATCGTAAAAACTAAAGAACTTGCAAAGTTCTTTAAATAGTTTCTGTTGTAGAGCAAATATTTCTCTGCAAAATGAGACGTCCGCGAAGTTTGTACGACGTGTGATTCAATTTCTGTTACAGTTTTACTAAAGGCAGTATCTTCATTCACATCCACACCCACTTTTGGAATTGTCATTAATTTACAAAGTATTTTCTCATTTAAATTCTGCAATTTGATCTTGATTTTTTTATAGAGAGATAAAATTTAGAAAATAACTTAATTATTATGATAAAAATCTTGTAAAATGATTTTTAATGTTCAGGTTATGAAACAATCTTTATTACGGATTTAAAATTGATTTTACTTTACAGATAAGATTAAATTTTAATAAAAAATAAATATTAACATATTACGAAGTGAAATTTATAGAAAAAAAGATTTAATTTATAACACGTGGAATTGTGAAAAGAAAGAAAAAGAAAAGAGAAAATCGAATTTCTATAATGGAAAGATAAAGAAAAAGAGAGAAATATTCAAATTAATAAACATTTAAGGAGGCACTCACAAACCCGTCACACTAAAGTATTTATTTGTTCAAATTGCATTCCAAAACAATCTATTTATTAGTCAGTTTTTGATTATTCATAGTCAAAAAATAAAAACGATATCTCAGCAACTGGAGGGTGCGGGTGTGAATGAAAATTAGTTTTTTGCCAACAGCCACGTTCATGGTAGAAATAAGAGCATCTTATAGAAAAAGCTGAATAGTAAGGGTGACTGTGAGTTTCGGAACTGAAGATCAAGACCCTCACCCTAGTTTTTTATTTTGACAGTGCTTGTTGATCACATTATATTTTGAGACGAGCAATGTATCATTTTAGTGATCTATTGAAGCCTAATGGAATTTTATTAATTTGTTCAAGTAGAAATTCAATGTCATACAGATTAGATATCAGCACATTTATCGATTTACCATTAAATCGAGAAAATCATTCGATCCGCGTTTCTTGAGACAAACCATCTGATCGAACCCATAAGAGCTCGTTTTTATTCTTAATCTTGCCCTCTACTTGCTATCACTAACATATGCACTTGTGATTAATTGTGGATTTCAAAAAAAATAAGAAATATTTAAAGTGTGTGGATTAATTATACTTTCTTTTTAATATTGATGCAATAGTCAAGAAACATTTTCAAAATAGATTTGAAATTAAAATTTACCAAAGCATGATAATACTAATAGATTGGAAAAAAAGAAAGGATATGCTAGATTCAGTCTAACAAATTATAGAAAACATAATCTATTTCAATATCAACATCATTTACCATACAACAATGATTCAGTTCATTTCAAGTTCATCTAGAATATGAGCGGGAAAATTCCGATTGAAATAAAACTATAAATCATTATTAATTGCTGTCAAGCTAGTTTCTATTCAGAGCTGTAATTTTCGTGAATAGAGAATGAAATATACGTTAAAGAATAGAAACCATGTAAATATACAAGTCAAAACACACTTTTATGGAATTGTTACTGTTCTCTATCTATCTAAACTTGATAAGAATTTGTACTCCTACTCTTTTGGGCTTTTCTAATCATAGGGTCTTACAATAATTATTACTACATTTATTTTTTTACTTTACGTCAAGGAATAGATAAGAACTGAGAGTATTATTTAGTGAATCATATTGTGGGTTTATGGCGCAAGACGAAAACGTCATAATCAGATCGTATAAAAAGACATCAACAATCCTTTCATCTCACTTATATTTTGTCTGTAGGTTTCAATTTGAAATAAACGAATTCTTACAATGAATACCGTGCTCATAATTCTGTTTGTGATTGCCACTTATATTGGTATGAATCCGTTGCAAAAAAAATGAAATACCTTTAGGATTGCATCTAACTGTCTATTATAGCCATCTCTGAATGCAACATTGTGAAACATAGATCTGCTGAACGAGTGAGCAGATACTGCTATTATTGTTCCAATTGTCCGCGACCGTTCACTTCTGCCAGCCCATATGTTACAGTAGTGCCTTCAAACACCGGTTGGTGTGCTGTAAGTTAATTTCATTGTTAATTTTCATTGATCTTGGCACATTCAGCTAGTAACTCTATTTTCAGATGATGAGCGCTACGAGTTCACCCAATGGAATTTATACTCGAGGTGTTGCTCAGTCAACTCCCTGCACTTCTAATGGGTGTTCGTGGAAGAATGTGGGTGGAGTCACCACATGGGTTTGCTGTTGTGATCAAGATCTATGTAATGAATGTGTCCCAATAAATTGTTACTATTGTAGCACTTGTCCGCGACCGTTCACTCCTAACAACCCATTTGTTATACAAGTGACTTCAAACACCGGTTGGTGTGTTGTAAGTTTATTTCTTTTGATAGCGTCTACGATCAGATCAGTTTGAAATAATGAATCTCTTTGCAGAAGATGAGCACTACGAGTGCATCCGATGGAATTTATACTCGAGGCATTGCACAACCAGGTCTTTGCACTTCTAATGGGTGTTCGTGGAAGAGTGTGGGTAAACTTACTACATGGGTTTGCTGTTGTAATCAAGGTCTATGCAACCAGTAGTGGAGCCAAAGCTTTGTGCTAGGGGTTTCAGCCCTTGAGAAACTATTGATCCATTTTGGAAACATGAAAATTTTGTATTTATCAAATTTTGAATTAATTGTTTCTTATGGCTACTCTTTCTTAAGAATATAAGCTGAGTAAGAAAATTAAAAATTAAAAAAGTTCAAGTTTACTGTTTCAACATAATTCTTCTATTCATATGATTGGAAGAAAAATCTTCAACGATACTGTCAAAATCAATGTTGAACTGTATTGTCATTGCACCTTGTACCATTAAAGTAGCATTTGGAAAAGCTTGTACGAATACAGATCACTCACAATATAATTCTTTGATATTCGATAATACTTTATTTTTCAACTTTGGTCACAAGACATTCAATTCATTTTGTAGTACATCAAGGTTTATATCACTCGAAGAAAAATCGGTACTCTACCGAACCTTAGAAGTTCTGCATTTCTGCACCGAACTATTTTAAATTTCTTGGAGCACAAATCGTTTCGTGGTTCCCATTCAAACCTTTTTTAAATTCAACAAATTTCATAAGGCTTCGCAGTTTTGCGACGAAACTCTTTGAAAGTTCCGTAAAGTGGCTTGTGATTTCGTAGACGATCTGAAGATATCCCAGTTTTTGTAATTAATTCACGATTTTATTATCTATATCAAAGTTTCGCATACTTAGTACGAAGTAGTATGCTGTTCAGAGCACTATCAAAATTTTTTTTGCTTTGCATTAATAACGATAACATCAGTATTGGCTTCGATAGGGGTCTTATTTCAGATTGCACATTTCCATAATAAAATCAAAGTCTCAACAAAGCTTGTCACTGACATTTGTAAGGATCACAAAAAACGCCCCAAGAAATTAATATGCATAGTTCGCAAAAACAAATCAAAGTGTACGATCAAGCCATGACTTAACTCGCATATCGGTGCAGAAAGCATGAACGTTGCTTAGATAATCGAAAACTAGTTAATATAATATATAGATCTGCGTGAATAAGATATCTAGTAGTTCAGCAAATGCAGAAAACGTGTCGAAAATTCAAAATTTCCGAACAAAATGTTTTTGAACGAAATATACATGGTTGCATCCCATGCAAAACAATTTACGAGAAAAATCATCATATTCTTGATTATAATCGATTCGCACCGCAAATAATTGATGAAAATCGAGCAATTGTGATTTGTTATTAATCAATCAAAATCGATTCTGAGTAATAGTCGATTTTCATCAGTATTTTATTATTTTTTTCTCGATTAAAATCCACGAGAATTGATTCGGTTCTCAAATAGATTATAATCATTGAGATTAGGTTCTTTTAAAATCGAGTGATATAGATTATAATCATTGAGATTAGGTTCTTTTAAAATCGAGTGATATAGATTATAATCATTGAGATTAGGTTCTTTTAAAATCGAGTGATGTAGATTATAATATACGAAAACTGATTCAGCTCTCGAATCGATTATAATCATCGAGATTAAGTTCGTTTAAAATAAACTTCTACTACAAATAATATATTAGAATCAAATTTACTCTTGAATACATTTTAACGAATTCAGTTTTATCCATGTTAAAAGTGCTAAATTGAAAACCTAATTAGGAATCATTCAATTTTTTCAATAGAAAAATTGACGAAAATCGAAATAAACTGATTCTAGACTGAAAAAACTTTTGAAAACTTCCACGATCAGAAGTTACTTCTTTATCGATGTTTCGTAATTATTAAGAAAGCATTTGGAAAAAGTCATTACAAATGATTTTTCTGATTATGTTGCGTGATAAAAATTAAAGTTAAAGTCATTCTAGTAATTTAAAGATTGTTCATTTCAACAATGTAAAATAAATTACCGTTTAAATCTTAAAAATATGATATCTGAAAAAGTTAGAAAGATAGATTATTAGTACAGTGCTTGGCTATGAACGGCATGCACAGACAATCCTACATCATTCACTATCACCTTTGTCATTCAAAAACTGATGCAACAACCTATTTAGACTCGATACATGTAAGACGAAGGCAAAACTTTAGGCGCTTAGCTCGATTTCTTTATGCACATGAAAAACGCGATTTTAACACTTATGATATGATTTGAATCTAGAGCAACAATTCAAGTATCTCCAAATTCGCATAAAAAATCTGATGTAATACCCAATAACCAGAAACATCAAACCCCTTTTAAGGCCCCCCCCCCTCAAAAAAAAGTCGATTTTCGTCAAAAAATCGAAAATTGAGATAACACCATGGGGTGATAGCCCATGTTCTCCTCTTTCAGAATCACTATAGTTTTTTTTCCAAAGACCATTTTTTGACCGAAATTTTTAGTGATCTTTCAGAGGTCCTCAATGTCAGAAACGGCAGTATAATTAGGTCTTTAATCTCTAATGACTGATTAATTAATTAATTAAGCGCTCAGCGTGTGCAGAATTAAAAGTTACGTATGGAAAGTTAGGTGAGTTTCCGCAAAAAACGCGTGAAAATTGCAGAAAATTAAAAAAAACAGCAAAAACTTCGAAAAAATGTTTTTGCGTTTTTCTCAAAATCATGTTTTTCCAACATCCATCCTAGTTATTTTGCCTTCAACTATGTTTTTTCAAAAAGAAATTTTACCATTCGATAGAGCATGCAAAGATGCAGGGCATGACGTTCTTCGATTTTTTTAAAAGTCCATCTATAAGTCAAAAAATTTTGCACAAGCAAAAGTCCTTCAAAAAAGGCCAAAAAACTGCATGCAAATTTTGTAGGCGACCTTTTTTGGGCACAAAAAAAANGAAAAAACATAGTTGAAGGCAAAATAACTGGGATGGAAAATGGGTCATTTTTGACCAGTGTTCACCGTATAACTTTCTTAAACTTGCATATTTCGGGCTGAAATTTTTATCGTAGACTACCAGCTATAGTCCCAACATATCCTGAAAATTTCAGCCGATTTGGACTTTCTTTGGCGAAAATCGACCTTTGAGGGGGGAGGGGGGCTTAAAGGAAAAACTGTAACACTCTTTTCAGTACTTCCCATAAAAATAATTGATTGCACAAAACCTCCATATTCCTGCGTTATAGTACGAATTTCCTTTTAATATAAATCTGAGCTGCTTTTTCTTTCTTTCTTCCTTTCGCTTCAAAAGCAATATTAAGGATAATTTCTGTTTTCAAACCAAGTCATGTTTTTTTGTTCCATTTATTCAAATTGAATGTGTTTAGAGTTGTTTTTCATTTTGATAGCGATTGTTTTCGATGATTTCTGCCTTTTCCTCGGAGAGGAGTATCACCAGTTCGTTTAGCAGAAAATTAGGAAGTAAAAGTATATGTTTGAGAAAGTAAAAGTTCTGAAAAATGTAGGTTAGAGAATACTGATGAATTCTTGAGAAAGTAATTACTTTCAGGAAAGTAAAAATAAGTCTAATATTGCTCATTGTAAATCAGCGTTACTGGAAGTAATTGATGAGATTTTATTATGTGTCTGATGTCGATCTCAAACCATCACAGCTACATTGAATCAGCTGTAAGTTGATTTGTGATTGATTAAAAACAGATACAATCAACTGAAATTTGTTGTAATCGGTAGTATTGGGAAACAACTGTTGCATCGATTATAACCGATTTTGAATCAATTAAAAATCGATAATAATCGATTTAGTACAGCGGAATAACTGTTTTCTCCGATTATAATCGATTAAAGGGTGTACGATTATAATCAATTTTTAATCAAAAACAGTAATCGATTTTAATCTGATTTCCCCCCTATTTTTTTACATGGGATAGAGCTTATCAATCGGAATAATAAACTCTACTTTCAAAAGTGTTTCCTTCCTTTATTTCAACAAACAAAATCAAAATGTTTTCTTCATTTTCACAAGTTTATGAATATTGTTTTATTAATCAGCGTAAAAACGGATAAAAATCCGCCAGTTTTTAGCTCGCCCAAATAGGGAAAGAGACATTTCGCACCAACTTTTCATTACGATCTCCCGGAGAAGATGTTCGTTACGATTTGCGGACATATAAAAAAATACATGGTCTTCGGAATGACAAAAATTTAAAATAACCATGGTGTTCGGAATGAAAGTTGTCCAATAGACCGTAACGGACGGCAGTATTTCTGAGGAAAAAAGACTGAAATTTGCGTGGAGTTCGGGATGAAAATGACCGGAAGACCGTAACAATGAAAATATGAAGATCGCAATGAAAAGAGGCAGGATGTTCGTAACTATTTTCATGTGTACATTTTTTCGAGAGATTTCAAACGACTCATTAGCTTGTATTTAAAGATAATAAAAATAAAAAAGTTCTGATGAACACAATAAATCGCTTTCAACTCAGAAAAAAAAATTTAGAGGGAGACTGAAAGACACAAGAAAAAGCATAAATAATCGAACAAAGAATACGAAACAGAGAACAAAATCATAAAGAAGAGCAGAAACATTTATTTTTAATGTCGATAAAGAATAGGGATTTACAAGCGGAGATTTTTAATTATATAGTATTTCTACCCAGGTCGAACATTCCGGCACGGAAACGGCCGGTTCCGAGACATTTCGGCGATTTCATTGAAGCAGTATTCCGGTAGGGAATTTTCCGGATTTTTCCCAATGATTTCCGGTTGCTTCCTGCCGAAAAGCACAGAAATTTGGCAGGAATCCAGCGGAAAAATTCGGTCAGTTTTCGACCGGAATACTGCTTCCATCTTCCAGCCATTTCCGGCGTTTTCCTGCAGGATCCGGTGAGTTTCCAGAATCTTTCCTGAAGGATCCTGCAGGGTCCGGGAGCCGGAATTATCGTCCCGGGTATTCTCCTTAGGATAGCGCACTCTATAAGTATTATGATATACTTACGATCTCCAGGTAAGATGAGTTTACGGACACCCGGCCATTTTCGTCGCGATCTCCTGACCATATTTTACATATTGTTGACAATTTCATTCCGATTTCCCTGTATTTTTTTAAATTACGATCTCCTGACCAACATGTGTTACGGACTCCCGGTAAACGTTTTTAAAGGCAAAAATCAATTCCGAACACCTGAACAAATTACCGGGTGTCCGGGACACCTAGTACGTTATGTCTTTGTCCCGCCCAAATATAATGCGGTCAACTTTTCCCTAAGTATGAATGCTACCTAAAGATGTCATTAATAAACTTTCGTTTTGTGTCTAGTTTTTGTTAACTTGATATAACGGCAAGTCATATACATCATTTAAACCGGCTTTCTACGGCCAATAAATATATGAATAGACCTCTTAATTTAATCCTGTAGACAATTTCTTGTTTCGTACACATCAAACTATTTATTCGAATTTCGTTCATAAAATCTTACATAAGAGTCTTATGTGGTTATTTTTCATTTATTGCGATCGATCTACAGTTGATCTAATAAAATAATTATATTTATTTATTATAGGTTGTTTCAATTACGGAAATCATCACTGAATTTGGTTTTAGCTCTCTGATGCCGTCCGTGATATCCACGCTATTTGAGTATTTCTGAAAACCTAAGTATGGTATAGATCAAAGAAATCAAGTGTAATTACACATGATTTCTTTGATTTATACCATACTTAGGTTTTCAGAAATATTCGAATAGCGTGGATATCACGGACGGCAACAGAGGGTTAAATGACATTTTTGAATGAGTGAACAGTTGGAAGTAGGGTTAGTACAGATAGTTTTGTACGAAGCTTTTTTTCATTGTTTCGAGAGGCTCGGTACGAAACCATTGATACGAAACTTTTTTTTTTAATTATTGTAAAGAGGGTTGGTACGAAACCGTTTTTTTCCTAAACCAAAAAAGGATTTTACCGTGTACTGAGAATAAGATCCTTTTTAGGTTCTGTAAAAGACCTTTCTTTTTTAAGTGTATGGCTGTGACTGTGAATTTGACTGTGGAAACGGGAATGGTATATTATTCACCCACCTTCACTCACACTGTCTTATATTTTTGAAAGAATCTTGTTACCAGTATGTCTTCGACCTGTCTGTGAGGTCAGTTTTCCTACTTGACGTAACCTGTTGAGATCTGTAACACGATATTTTCAAGAGGATGGCAACGGGGTTCGGCAACGGTAAAAATGTACTTCAAGAGTAAGAATAATCTTGTTCATTGACGTTACTCATATTTTTCTGCGTGTACCTCTGAAGCAAGAGTTGTCGTAGAACCGAAGTTTGCTATTATGGATGGTACCTATTATAAGCAATGAAATGTATGTTAATTATGCGAAAAGCGACAATGTTAGAAGAGAAACAAGCAGGAATAAGCAGCCAGTACATTTTGAGGAAAAAGTTTAGTTTAAATAGTCATCTCTTTCTAAAAGCTTGATGAACTCATGTAAATTGTAGTAGTTGACGCTGTTTATCACACCAGTCATTCCACATCCGGTGGATCCTGCAGTCAAAGCAGTCTTTGCCAAAATACCTGCCGTACTTGCGTACGCAAGATAACCAATTGAGATGGACATGATGAGCCTGAGGGCGCCCACGGCCAGTTGGCGAGCTTTCAGTTCCTTTGCTTCGACTTGAATTTCGGTCAGACGCTGTTTCCACAAGGTGTGAGGATACTTTTTAAAAGCGGCTATTATTTCTCCTTGTAATCTTCTTACGACTTTTCGATCATTATTTGAATCAATCAATGTTATAATGCCGATTCCGAGTCCTATTGAACTCATGATATTTGGATATTTATCATAGTATTTCCCAAGAATATTGATGACTTTTTTGACCTTGTTTTGATTGGCGACACCTTTTGTTAATGAGCCCCGTAATTAGAGCTATTGCAGCATCGACGACAAATCCACCCTTTGCATCAATATAGCACTCATCTAGCACCTGTTGAATAATTTTGCTACCACTTGTGGACATTTCGTATCTTGTAAAAGTACGAAAAATAACATAGATCAAATTTTCTTTTGTGCTATTGATTTATATGAAGTCTTAAAAGGGTTAACTGCGGATAGGGCAAAATAATTCTTTAAGCACTTCTTGTGTCTATGGAATACAGTGACGTAAAAATAGTTTTTTTTATTATTTTGCATTCTCGCACATATTGATTAAAAAGATTCTCAGTGCCTACCGGGTGTTCCAAAAGTTCCTTTAAATAACAAAATTTAATATCTCCACCGCTCTTTTATCAAATGAGCTCATTTTTTTCCTGGTGGTGGAGGATACTTTGAAGTTTTTTTTTCATTGGAAAACTATGAATAGATACTGCTTTGAACTATCGCTTTTGACTTGAATATCGAAATGTACCGATTTTCGATTTTCCAAAAAGAACATTCAAAGGAAATTTCCCGAGATTATTAATTTCGGCCTGACGCTTTGAGCAAAGCGAGGTCTCACTCAGATTAACTTCAGTACAAAATTTCAGAATTTTCCGATATGGTCTTTCCGAGATATGAATTTTTCAAAATTTAGGCGCTGTTCCGTCGATATCGTTCAAAATTTGAAAAATTCATATCTCGGAACGACTATATCCAAATATTCTGAAACTTTGTACAGAAGCTACTCTAAGCGAAACCTCATTTTGGTCAAACTTTCAGGTCAAAATTCTAAACTATAATTTTCTTCGAATAATTGGGGTCATCAAAGAGATAAGCCACTAAAAATTCCATATCGCAGCCAAAACTGCACAAGAGCATGAACCTTTTGGAAGTCATTATTGTCCAGTGATCCTCTAGCAATGGGAAAAATATGATCGCAAAAGCTTCTAATCACTCAAAAGTTTTTAATGATCTCAGGGATTCTCCTTCGAAAGCATTCTTTTAGAAATCGAAAATGGATATATTTCGATATTCAAGTTAAAAGTGACAGTTCAAAGCAGTACCTATTCTTAGTTTTCCAATGAAAAAAAACTTCAAAGTATCCTCCACCACCAGGAAAAAAATGAGCTCATTTGATGAAAGAGCGGTGGAGATATTAAATTTTTTTATTTAAAGGAACTTTTGGAACACCCGGTATGTAATTCAACATAAAAGAGAGACATTATTTCAGCATTTTATTTCAGTCAAGTATAAGCAAATATTTTCTATCGCGGAATATTTTCTTTGTTCTCTCCTGTCTGCCAATGAGAAATAGTAATAAATTCTTCAAACTGTCAGCATAAGAAGCATTTTTTCTGCATTACAAAAACCTACCTTTTGCTTCGTGCGTGCACATTTTTATCTAATTACATTTTTTAGTTCCTCACACGAAGATTATTATAATTGTTGACTATTGTAACTGAGGGTGGGTCTCCTTTTCATCTATAAAAACTTACGCACCCAGAAACATGCAAAAGTTTCAGGGTGGATTGTGGGTGTGGGAGAATTTAGAAAAGAAACATACCCTGTAAAACGACACTCACACCCACATCCTCAAAAATACATTTACCTCATTTTACAGAATGTTTTGTTTTGGTCAGCAATTTAAAAAAGAAATCTAAATTATGATCAATTAGAAAATAGTTTGCTAAGTCTAACTCGTAGAAAAAAAATTCCAGGTCATTCATATAATTTTATTTACATTTTGATTTTCAAAATTCTTTTTTCTTTTATTTTTTTCGCTCTCTTTTGTGTCTATTTTATCTATCTTTAATATTAATCTATCATTCCAATCTCAACTAAATTCTCATGTCAACTGTAACATATACACCCAGACCCACGCCCACACACCCTTATGGTGTTCTGTGGGTGTTCGTAAAAATGACTAATATGCGATCTCAAAAAGTTGGCTGTTCGCGGTGTTCGCGTAAATTAGTAATACCCAAGCTCATAGGAACTATGAACAAAGAGCTTTTGGTTACAATGGTCAATTTAGTCTTCCAAGAGAAGTTTTGTTCAAGTTTACAATAATGTCGTAAACATTGATGAATCAATTTCTCAACCAGAACCTTGGACTTTGATACTGAATGGCCATGGAAATAATACATGTAAAACTCTTGGTGTTCGACCAATTAATGAAGTGATTAATCTTCGACAAAACAGTAGTTATCTTACTTTGATGTCTCAAACATTTGATCAAGCCCCCGACTTTGTAAATTTGAATATGTCGTCGTCCAACTTTGAAATGAAAGCAACTATTAATATCTCACAAAATGCTACTGCTGGTTTTACTTTTCGAAGATCATCGAACGGATTAAAGTATGCCACTCTGATCTATGATCCTGTTGCAGAATATTTGATTCTAAATCGAACGTATTCTTCTCTGATTAAAGCCTTTGATCATACTATCGTTTATGCCAAACAAGCATTATTCACTACTTTAATTCACGTAAATATTACTCAAAAGGAACTTTTATCTTTGCACACATTTCTTGATAATTCTCTTTTGGAAATCTATGCAAACAATCGAACATTGATGGCTACGCACATAATTATATCCTGGATTTTCAGATTCTGTTGGCATTGGATACACTATCGGTGGGCATGGTGGATCTGTTACATTTAGCAATGTGTCTATTTGGTACAATTCGAAAAATACATTTCCTAATAGACCACTCAATTGTTTCATTGTGCTAATGGTGGATTCTAACAGTACGATTGTTATCTCTGGTTCTATTATTTTACTGTTCTTTTTCTTTCTTCTATCATCTATCACATATTTGTCTTCTTGAATATATTTATTTATTTTTATCTGTAAGAAGCTTCATAACTTGGTGGTGCGTCAGTTTCGCCAAAACCCTTGTTTTGTTGCTGTCCTTCTAATATGGCTTCTGCGACGACAACGACTGGAATGCTTACTTCAAAGTTCGTGAATATTCCGTGTGATTTCACTTTTAGTAAAAGTTCATAGTTAACGTTAAAATTGTATGAATAACCATAATGTAATGTTGAGAATGTGTGTGTAGGTGTTAAATTAATAGAAGGTACTGGTAGATCGAAATCACGCTGAAAATATAATTCATTGAACTCGTTCAAACCTGGTAGATTGATAGAAAAGATAACTTCGGCATTATGTCGAGCGCAGTTTTTCGATGTTGAATGAATGCTGCTTCGACGTTTTTGATTTCAGTTCGTTCAGGGTTGTGAAGATTCATTCGAAAGGACAACGATTGACCAGACACAATCCAACTATGAAGTAGATACCCATGCAGACGAAGTTGTTTGCGATTCTGATTAGTAAAGGAAATCATTTTTTGCAAGTCATCCATAAGAAAATGATTCATACGACGAGAAATCGACAACGGATAAGTTCGTTTGACGTTCATTTTGAATCGTGGTCTGTCAAGAACGATTTGAGTGTGGTATTTAATATGAGGGTATGCGTCGACATTGGGACTTGATGATGGAGGTAAATTTTCAGGAAGACTAAAATCAAATGGCCATGTGTGCGTGCCAGAACTCAGAATTATTTTATCCTACGCAGATTACAAAAAGCTAAGCATGTTTTTAAATTTTCATCAACACATGCTTACTTGTAAACCGTCGGGTCGAGCAAGAGGTAAACGATTGGTGAAAAATGGTATGTGATGGTAATCATTATAGTATTCTGTGCTCGAGTTTCCATTTAAATCTGTAGAAGAACGACTCTCTGTTGTTTTATAAGCAAGTTCGCCGACAATTTCGATAAATATCTCTTCTACTTTCAGTCTATCATGCTTATTTTGAAAAACGATTTCTCCTGATACATGTTCACCTGGAAAATAAGATTCAGTTGATCGATTGAAATTCATTTGAATCAGGGCACTTTCGTGTGCACCCATTGTTACCCTTGTTGGGCAACACGAATATTATAAAGCAACCGGCTCCTTTATCTACTGAAAACAAAATGATATCTTTGAGAAACAAGAACGTGCTTGTGAAACAAGATATGCTTTCTTTTTTCGTCAAAACTAAGCGTCTCAAATTTCAGATATTACTTCACAATATCGAACAGTCATCTTTTTCTATTTGGCATATAGATCGGTTCGAAATTTTTTACTTTCTACAGAGCTCATAAAAATAACACCATTCGAAAAATCCCCAAGGAAATTGTTTTTCAAAAGTATTATCGTTAAAAAACTGAAGGATTTGAAGCAAATATCGACTGTTTTCAAGATATGTAAAATATCTAGTTCATTTCCATCTCATTCATTTTATACTTTTTTCTGTGTCACTTATCGTAATCTTTTTTTATGACTAGGGGTGTGAATTTATTGTTATTGTTATTAATAACAATAACTTCTTTTTGAAAAAGATCTTGTCTCAGCTCGCTGTTTATTTTAATTACATCTGTTATATGGGCGTATGCTTTAGAACAAATTTTTAATTTCTATAGTGCCAATTCGCATGGTATAAACAATATAAAACTTGAACCGAGTTTTGAGGGGAAAATGTTATTTGTTATTTATAACAATTAACTATTGAATAAAAGTTATTGTTATTGTTATTAATAACAACAAAATAACAATAACTTCTCACCCCTATTTATGACTGGCGACGGGTATTACTAATTTACGCGAACAGCACAAACAGCCAACTTTGTGATAGGTCGCATATCAGTCATCTTTACGGACACCCATTTTCTAGGAGCAATAATGAAAAAAAGTTGTCAACAAAGCCTAAAAAATGACTCCTCTCAACACGAACACTCAGAATCTCTGTTATAGTCTATGCAAATACCCTAAACTTTCTCTTACGAACACTCACAGAACACCATAAACTACATTTTGACTAAAGGACATGGCACCCTAGAATAAATCCTTTATAAGACTTTTTCTCTGAAAACAATTGAGATCGATCAAATTTGACCATGTACACCGAAGATGTTTCTTTTAACACATTAATAGCGCGAAATTTAAACTTATCAACACCGTTATCTACTTTTTATCTACTTACAGATATATGATTCAGTTAGTTGTATAGATGAGGGGCCCACAGCCGGCGTTCACAGCGGAAAGTTGATGTAGAGTTTTTTGAGAACCACTGATTGTCATTAGTTGCTCTCGAATTCTAAAGCGTTTTCCGACATGCTCTTCTTATATTCTAGAGAAATTTTTCTGTGAAAGAGTGTGGGACTGGGTCTGGATATAGCCGTTTTCAAAAGACGGAAAAATTACCATCAGCCACAGTCAAACCCACACCCTCGCCAACTTTTCTGAATCATTTCGATGTTAGCTCTGTTCTTAATTCGCATAAGTAATACTTCCTGCTCAGATTAAACATGTATTTTGTTTCTTTTATTTTTACACATTTTAAATCCATTTGTTTCGCAAAGTCTTATGAGCATATAGAAAGCCACTTATCTAAACAAAAAATTCTGAAATCCTAAACTACTTCGATGTCCTAATTTTGAAACTGTAGCGAGAATCTGAAGCAGATATCTCTATTTGAACTATATTTATATGCAAGCTTTTACATTGCTTAAGTAGATTCATGTCTTAAAGACAGAGAATATCATAACGTTCAAAACTGAAAAGAAAAATCAATGAATAATACCACTTGATGAACCATTAACCAAAATTGATTGCAAAGGAATGATTACTGTTAGACATGAGCTTTTCTTTATTGAAAATAATCAAGAGATATTGAACATAAGTCTAGATGAAATTAAAAAAGAAAGATAAATAAGATCTGACATAAGTTTCATTGAGTAGAAAGACTAGATGAACGTACGAAAACGTAAGAGAGAGAAAAATAAATATTATACAAAAAAATACATAATCAAAATATCTGGCTTTTTTAATCCAGTGGAAATTCGTCCTCAGATGGTAAATAGGACCAATCAATTTCAGGAAGACCAGCAGTTTTAAGATAAGTATTAGCTTTCGAAAAATGCTAGAAAAGAAAATTTTAGTTTAAATTAGGAGAAAACAGATGATGTTTCAAATACCTTACAACCCATAAATCCATTATAAGCCGATAATGGCGATGGATGAGCAGTTGCTAGAACATGGTGACGTTGCTAAATATATTAAATAAATAAATGATATTGCTATCGAAATCCATTAACATATCAAATTTACTTTATTAATTCGAGCTCCTTTATTCTGAGCATCTCTACCCCAAAGTAAGAATACAATATTAGCTGAACGATCATTGAGATATTGAACAACAGCATCCTAGAACAAAATAAGATTAATCATGAAATAAAAACTTTTCAAAAAGTTTTTACTGTAAACTTTTCCCAGCCTTTTCCTTTATGTGAATTTGCTTTACTTTTTTCAACAGTTAAACAAGCATTGAGTAATAGAACGCCTTGTTTAGCCCAACCCAACAAAGTTCCATGAGTAGGTATAACAAAATCTGGTATATCAGCTTTTAGTTCTTTATACATATTTTGAAGGCTAAAAAAAAAATAGAATATCTATCAGATAAGAAGATATGCTTATTTTTACAAACCTTGGTGGTGGTGGAACATTTTTTCGTACTGAAAAACATAGGCCATGTGCTTGATTGGGTCCATGATATGGATCTTGTCCAAGAATAACAACTTTAACTTCGTTCAATTCGCACATGCGTGTAAATGTAAAAACATGATTTGGTGGTGGATAAATAGTAACACCTTTTTCTCGCTCATCGGCAATAAAATTCGCTAACTAATTACAAAACGAAACTGTATTTGTTTCCTTGTTAAGGTCAAAAAAACAAAAATACCTTTTGAAAATATTCTTTAGAAAATTCTTTTTCGAATGCTTTGTACCACGATACACCCATATTAACAACAAGTCCACGTGTTGTTTTAGCTTCAAGTTTCATTTTTGCAATAGCCCGATTGTGCTCAATTCGTTCGGCTAAACGTTTTTCTTCGTCGGTTTTTGGTACAATCGGCGAATTCGGTTGAGAAATTCGAAAAGGAGATGCTACTGGTGTATTCGATGCTGTTTTAATACGCTTCGGTGTTGTCGCAGCAGGCTTGGAAAACGAAAGAAAGAATTTTCAATTCACTGTGAAAAAATTCGGCACTATGTTTATTTAGCTATCGGAAATATTTCAAACTTTAGTGTTCACTCGTACAGGAAGGACAGATGATTTCGCGCTTTCACAATGAGTTATGATTGATTCCTGCTTTTGCCGAATAACGCAAAGTAATTGAGTGAAATCTTTACTTACAATCAAGGGTATAATTTCAGACATCGAAAAATTCAGAGCTGATAATTATATTTACCTCCTTAACATCTTCATTTTCATCTACATCCGATATTTCACGTTTTTTTCTAAAGAAAGATGTGATTGATTTTTGTGTAGCCATTCGTTTTTGACAATCTACAAGAATTGATCATAAGAGAACAACTGTTGTGTTTTTTCGTTCGTAAAAATTATTTTTTTTTCTTTATTTATTCCGAAAAACAAAACAATTAACAATAGAAAATATCTACTATCGTCGATCTGTTTTGCCAGATGATCGTTTGCCGGAAACTAGAAGAGAATCAACATAGAATTTCAATTAGAAAAAAATCATAATAACTTACACAAATGCTTGGGTTTTTCAGTGAATATTCTTCTGTCAGATTCGCCAAGTCTAGCATCCAAATTCATCTTACGTTGTCCAAGTTTATTGATCTTTCTTGCTTTTGTAGCCATTTTAACATCGCGTACACCAGATTTATCACGAGGTACTTTCGAACTACTGCGTACATTTCCTTCCGAATCTTCACGCTTACGTTTGGTTGCTGGCCTGCTCAATGAACGACTACGTGTTTCGTGCATCTTAGCAACATAATGTGACTAAAACATAAATAAAATTCATTAGAGGGACTTGTGCATAGTCTCCTAGTTTTTCTCCTGATTTCTTACATCTTCTTTATTGTCCATGTCAATGCCTAATTCGCTCATTGTACTTTCTAGATGTTCTCGAACAATGGGTTTCTTCGGTCTTGGCACGGATGGTGTTCGCCGAGCTTGTTTTTTCGATCGAGATTCACCAATGATAACTTGACGTTTATAACGAATTTTTTTTGCTAATTTTCTTATGGCTGTAGTTTCTTCATCGTCTTCACTTTCATCCAAATCGTAAAATCCGGCTTGATCACGTGCTTCTTCTTCGTGTTCTAGTTCTTCGAGTTTAGCCATGATTTCTGGATCGATATAATCGGCAATATTTTTATTGCGATAAATTTCCGGTATAACATCGTAACGTTCGTCACTATTTTCCAAACACCATGTTTTACGTAAATCTAAATGATAGTCTTCTTCCAATTCGACTTCTAGATCACGCTCGGTCTTCTTTTTGGCTGGTTGATCTTGACAGTTGTTGACTTGCATAGATTCTAAACGTTGAATAACACCTTCGGGTATGTACGGTGCGCGTACACGTTCATCCCGTTTTAGTGGTTGTGTTACATGTAAACGATTGAGAACATCATTGACTTTGCGACTTTTCAATTTAATATCAACACGATGTGCTAATAAACGATCGCAAGCCTTTAACAAAAAAAGAATTTTTTTCTCTGTGAAATTAATGTTTCAGATAAATTACTTCGTTGCGAACTTCGATGACACCTTCCTCAGAAAACGTACTCATTTCGACGATTTTTACATCGTCTTTAGCGAATTGTTCGAAAACAGCTCGTTTCTCTGGAGATAATTCATCGAGTCGTTTAATATCGATTTTATTGAGAGCAATGATTAATGGTTTATTGGTGAATAATACTTTGATATTATTGAATAGATTGAGCTAAAAAAATAACAGATCAATAAGAAAGCTGCTACTTGTTTACAAAATGTAAAACGACATACTTGTTCTTCGAGTGTATAACCACATGTTTCCGAAATATCCATAACATAAAGAATTGCTGCACGAAGATGAGCCAATGCAGTAATAGCTTGCATTTCAATGGTATTTCGATCCTCTATAAAAGCCAAAGAATCTCTGTGTACGAATTATTCGAGAGATAAAACCTTACCTAATGAATGATCAAGAATACCCGGTGTATCAACAACTTGCCAACGTAAATATTTATAATCCGTATGACCAACATAAAGTGATTTAGTTGTAAATGCATACGGTTGTACTTCAACGTCGGCACGTGTTATTTTATTGAGAAAACTTGATTTACCAACATTTGGATAACCACAAATTAGAAGTGTACGTGTATTTGGATCGATCGATGGTAAACGTGATAAATGTTGACGAACTTGTTCAAGATATTGTAAACTTTGTGCTTGGCGTTTTACTATTGTTGCCATTCTACGCGAGAAGACAAAAACGCATTGAATTTGTATTTTTAGAGAATAGTTTCAGATGAACTTACCTTCCCAAAGCTGCTCGTTTTAAACATTTGCATCGATAGAGTGAATCAGCGAACTTCATCATTCTTGCATAATCTTTCGACACGCTAATATTTATACGAGAAAATTAGTTTCTATATTTTCTTGGAAAATCTTTTACTTACTTATCAATTAAATTTTTAGCAATATTCAGTTGACCAAGTGCTAATTTATAATGATTTTTATCATATAAAACGTTCATGAGATCAGCATAGAACGGGTGAACTTCCTATTGGAAAATAGAATTGTATTTTATGATAAAAAATCGAGCCGATTATTTACCTCAAGTTTAGGAAATTCAGTAAGAATTGCTTGAAGTTTATCATGAAAACTTTGTTGGGTAAATTTTATTTTTCGTAAATAAAAATTACGAATACGAGCAATTTTATATTGTTTATGAACGACTGTTGGCGTCTTTCGTTGAGTTTTCGAAAGGATAATGTCAATAAAATCCTAAAATTTAAATTAAAAACGATTTAATTTTTATAAAAGGTCAAAGAGCGTACTTGAGCTGTAGGAATGGTAATAATCTTCTTAAAGTTATACTGCGATGATGCCATTTTGCAGTTAATTTTTTGTGAGATGATGGTTTTCTATCTATAAAAAAAAACAACGGATCGAATAAACTAGACAACGATGAAAAAAGTTATTAAGCAATTCCGACGACGAATTAATTTCACTGACTGAGAACAGAAAATGTACTGAATGGTTCGTTTTTTCGAAAGAATTTCGAGACCGTAATTTATAATGAAAAATTTCATATTTTTACTTGAATCATATTTATAAATGATATGAAATGAATTTCGAACAGATTTTGATGAAAAATAAGCAATGCTCCATATAGATGGCGCTAATTGTTATTCATACACAAGGGATTTATGAATATTTTTTTTAATTTAGCTTCTAAATGAACTCTAATTAATCTTTATATTTCATTTTTTGCAAAGAATAAATAAAAAAATCAAGTTTAATATGACTTTGCCGTTTTAGATGCTGCTATAAAATGAATTGATTAATTAAAATGTTTCAAGAAGAGTCATTTACTTGAAAAGGATTTTTTTCAAGAATACGGAATTGTCATCTTCCTAGAGTATTATTCATAAAATTTCGATTTTATATACATAGTTTTGAACGCCAGTGTTCGTCTATCACTTAGCAACGCAATGAATTGAGCAAACGTTCATGGCGTTTACATTTTTCATCCAGTAATCTGCGGTTAAGTGTTGTCATTCGATAAGTGTAAATGGTGAAAGAAATCCTATAGGCATTTGCTCAATTTGAAAATTTACTTCGATTTCGTTTTACAAAACTATATTGATTGTGACAACGTTGGTAACTCTTAGTTAAACAATCATCTGTATCATATATTTAAAGTGTATTGTGCATCAATATATTTGGTAATAGTATATAAATAAATGTGAGTACAAAAAAATCGAAAGAAATGTTGTTCCAGATGTAAGAATCAAACCTATACAATTCTGTTTAATCTTACAAGAAGCCCTGCTAGAAATATTTTTTTACATATATACACAATGACATATCTGACAGTTTCTTTCGGCCAATTTTTGTCGTCTTCCGGTTAAAACCTTTTTTTACGATCGACTCTGACATTTTCCGGAAGAAAGCACTTTACTCAATCGTTTTAAATCAATTTTTATTTTTATTATTTATGAACAAGAAAACATGATTATTATTATTATTATTATTACTATTGAAGTCTTTCGCCTAAAAGCTACAGCTGCAAAGAAAAAACAATAAAGATACAACATTCCAGTTTCTTTTCCTTAAGTATATGTAGAAAGTACCCTAGTTTTTAGTGTAAAGCAGCCACACATTATCGATCGAACGAATGATCATATTTGATTAAAATATGTGTTGTTTGCCTTTCATGTTTGAAGAAACATCGAACGGACAAAGAACAAAAAAAAATGAAATCGATGGAAGAAACTATAAAACCTTGAAATAACAAAAAGAAAAAGAAAGACGAATAAACTTCGGATGAATATTTGATGTAAAACTCATTGGATAGTGTAACTTGTTAATAACATACATAAACTCTTCGTTATTCTATCAGTTTGAAGTGTATGTGACCCTATTGAGATTAGCTCATTTTTTTACATCCAAATTAAATGTTAAAATGTTGAAATGAAAATATTAAGAAAAAAATTCTCTTGAAAAAGAAGGAAGCACAGAGAAATATGTACGAAGGCATGCGACTGAAAATTTAAAGTAATTTAAGCAGCATGTTAGGTAAACATGTGAGAGTTCTTTTAACTAGTATTAATCGATTGTACTTCAGCTATAGGAATAGGAACATGAAAAAGAAAAAAAGTAAATTTGCTTTGTATACTCTCATTTGAACACACACACACACAAAGAAAAGGTGAATAACTTGGTTATATAAATAACGTACATGAATATTTCATCGTACATTATACGGAAAAATGCTGAGGTAATGAAAAGAGCCATGGAGATGTTTGCTTTCTTTTGTCTGCTAAATGGTTACTGGTTTGTGTTTTCTATGACTAATTTTCAGTAACCACAAACCGCAAGAGTTTCTATTCAGTCGAAATACCTTTTGTTAAATGTGAAAATAAAAAATTCTGTCTTTCATCTCCCAACATCTTCAGATTTATTTCAATCAATCAAACATTTGTTCAGATTCCTCTTATGACATCGAAGCATTTGTAAAAGTTTTGAGAGGGTGACGAAGACACATAGCATTTCATGATCCAATAGACGATTATAAACAAACAAAAAAAGTGAAACAGAAAAAGTTTTTTTCGAGTTATTTCTTTTTTTCTATTCCTCTCTTCTTCAATAACATTGCGATCATTGTCAGCAGTTGAGAAATTTATGGTTACTATTACATCGCCATATTAAACAGCATAGAAATAGTATCCGTTCACATTGGCAAATACGAGCCGATTTATTTACTGTGAAAAACGATTATTTAAATTCAAACAGTACGTCCCGCTCTCTGTCTCTCTTCTATTGATTTTTATTTATTGTTTGCAATATGGCAGACGAAAATATTTTTAATAGCTCAATTGTACGTACTACTGCATTTCAACTTGCTAATTTTTCCTCATTATGATTTGTTTGAATTAATAATGAGATTTTATTTTTAGCGTTTTGAAGAACTCCTATCGGACACCGATGATCCTATTGACAATCGAAATGGTTTAATGCACGAACCGACAAATGATTTATTTATAAACCGCATTCATACGCCACCATTAGCACGATCGCGATCGCCATTCATAGCTCTAAGCCAAGCGTCCACTCGAAATATTATGAGTACACCGAATCCGGCTCAAATTGCTGAAGAAAATCGATATCTAAATGATGAATTGAATCGCGTCGAAACAATATTAAATTTGACACGAGCGGAAAAAGATGAACTTAGTATACGTTACAATGCCTTATCCGATCGAGTAAGATCTTTTCTTTTTCAATGAGCATTCTCAGACTGCTTACTGAAGACCTACTGTGAAAGACAAAAAAAATATTAAAAGCTTTCACTAAAGACTTTAATCTTAATGGTTCTCAAACATAAAAGCATAACTTTGTTTTTTACGTTTACTTTCTTCATTGAAGAAAAAAGGAGGACAGTCTTCAAACAGTTTCGCGTTGATTCTTTGAAACCTTAGTTTTCTTTTTGAGTAGCTCGAACAATCATTACGTGCACAAGGTATCGATTTATCATCGGATACTAGTAGTATCGAACCAGAACGATCGATACTCGTTCAACAAAACATTGATCTAAGACGAAAGCTTGAAGAAGAACATCAAAATTATAAACGTAAATTATCTAATTATCAAGAAGGACAGTTAAAACAAGCGCAACTCGTACAAAAGCTACAGCAAAAAGTATTTGAGTGAATAATCCGAAAGAAATGAATGACGCTTTCTTTTCTCTCTTACAAGGTCTTACAATACAAAAAGCGATGTTCAGAACTTGAACTACTTACTGAACAGCAAAAACTTGATAGTGATCGAGCTCGAATTCTAGTGAGTGCATAGAAAATTTACACACATAAGAACAAATAATGCTTTTTGTATTTCCTACAGACAGTCAATAGTGTTTCATCATCGTCGCTCTTCGAATCCCGTGCAAATCAAACGAATGAAGATAAAGATGTTGCAGTTATTTCACTCGAAGAAGAAAAACAAAAGTAAGTTTTCACGTCAAGAATCAGATTTAATCTAAATTAATTATTTTGCTTCTGAATCTATTAAAGATCGGCCAATCTCACTCAACTGAACGTCATGTTACGAGAACAACTTGATCAAGCTCATTTAGCTAATCAACAGTTGATGGGCGATGTACGTCGTCTTAACAATGAACTTCAACAAGTACGCGAAGAATTCGTCTCGAAAACAAGAGATTGGAAAGAAGAAACACGCGTTAGTTGTTTTTCGTCTTCTTCTTCTTATTCGTCTTCTAAAGATCGTTCCTATAGATATTCAATCGATATTACAACAATGAACATAATCTCATCTATGATCTATGGCGAGATATTGCTTCATTTCGTAAACAATTTTCTGAACTCAAAGGCACTACTGAACGTGATCTAAATCGTGTTAAAACTGATCTTTCACAAACAGGTCGATCGTTAACCAGTGCCTGTTTTGGATTTTTAACTGCCGTCAAAACAGCCGAAACTCAAGGACAAGTAACTATTTGTTAAATTCTTTCGTATAAAAATACATTATTCTTCAAGGCTGTTGCGGAACGGGAGCGTTCTGATCGTGCTAATTGTGACAGTCAAATTCGAGAAAAAACACGAGAAATAACAGAGTTACAACAACGGTATGTATCATCAATAATATTTACAAGAAAACAAAACGCCATCCTGTCTCATCTAGACTCCAAGAGTTATCACAAATCAACGAACGATTACGTATTCAATTGAACGAAAAAGACGGTGCTATCACAAACCTTACGCGTGGCAATCAACTGACAGTAAGTCTAATGTCATTGGAGTTAAAACAAATGAAAAAAAAAACTTTTTTTAGTTCATAGTCATAGTTGTAGAGAAGCTTTTGAAATTTCATGATTTGAATCTGAAAACCTAAAAAATGTTTCTTATTCTTCGAAAAAATTTACTGATACATGTGCCATAGTGTGTAGCATCAATTGCTATTTGTTCGACCTTGTCTACGATTTCATTTAAATAAGAATTCTGACATGAGAACAAGAAGAGAACTGCTTAATCAATATCGAACATTGGAAAAGCAAACTCTTCAAGTTTCAATTCGCGATAGACATCGTTTCTCTTCTTTTTTTCTCATCTAAAAAATAATATACATGTTCGCGCAATCTGTGATTTTTCTTTTACAAAAAACGGAAGAAATCGTACTTCGTTTTTCAACAGATACTTGTAACGATTAAACTAATGTCGTTTTGTTTAATAGAAGTTTCGTTTTTTTTTGCTTTTCGTTCCCTTCTATTTACAAATCAAAAACAACATTGATTTTTAGCAATAGCGATTGATTGCGTCGGCAATCAAATACTTCGTTTTCTCTCTTACGCGTTCCCTATTTATTGACATTGTCGTAGTCTCATAAAACTATATGCTTCTATAAGTTTAAGCAAAAAAGGCAATGAATGATTGAGAGAAAAAAAAGTGAAATTGACAAAGAAGAAAATGTATTTTGATAAAAGAAGCCCATTAATAAATTACACAGTAGAGGCCACAGTTGTTTACACTGCACTGGTGGTATTGCCGTCAGTAGCTGCAGAGAAAGATCAAACAACAACTACCACCATCGCCACTAATTTTGTTGTTAGTCGTTGCCGATCGGTTGTTGTTTGCGGTACACTACTGTAGACGAAATGCTGCATCGTAGTGCGATTGGATTGGTGAGTGTCGAAGCCTAATTTACATATTTATTATTGAAATCTATTATTTGTTTCTCGGCTCTCAATAAATATTCAATTCCCGAGAACAAAATAGCACGGCTTTTTTTCTAGGCCAAATCTCTATAAATATATTTTCTGATGATTATTGATAAAGAGAAAAAAAATTGTCTTAGGCAGTTCTATTAGGAATCGTGAGAGATACTAACGAGTAGAAATCGTGTCCGAACAAAATTAATGATAACACATCAGTAGACGGTTGTAATTGATGAAAAATACTATCAACGCCGCCACTTGTGTTACCTTGAACACTAGTTAAGATCGAACATGAGACGACGACAATAGTCTTAACAACTGTGCATCTTTATTAAGATATCACATAGGCTCATTAGAAGTTGTTTACAAAATTTGCTCAAATTTCTGTTTTGACAAAATCTTGCTTGTTTGATTTCACTGAAGCCCCGACTGTAGCTAGGAGCAAAAGAAGTCAGAAATGAAATAAGATGCTGACACTGTTGCTGTTGCTGTTTGGCATTTCTTTTTTTTTCTTTTTTATTGAAAATATTTCATCGAGAGAAAAAGAGAAAAAAAGCTCTTTTCAACAGCGTCGTGCGGTGTGCATAAGTACCACTACCTTCACCATCAGCGATTCTCTTCTCTTCTTCTTCTTCTTCTTCTTCTTCTTCTTCTTCTTCTTCTTCTCCTCTCATTTCGTTTTCATTCATTCATCAACATTGTTGATTTGGTTTGCGGTTCCTGTCTGACCATTATCGTAATGTTTCGACGAGCACAGGTATGGAGAAATGAATATGATTGTCATCATTAAACCTCTTTTATATTCTTCTTGCTTGCGTGTGCCTATGCATATATATATATATATATATGATCCGCAATGAATATTCTTGGTCAAGTGTTTAAAAGAAAATGACTAAAACAATACTTGCCCTCATTGTCTATTGTTTTTTCAACGACTCATATTCCCCAGCTCTTGTTTCTTTTTTCCTCTCGATCCTTCGTATCTATTGATTCGATTGATTGATGTTTATATATGTATAAAAAGGATACTAAATAAAACCTTAAGCTACTATGATATCATTATTATAGGAAAATTCTTCGGCGAATGTGGATTTGCGTGCGACGCGGGATGTCAGTGATGACAGAGAACGAGTTCATCAACGATTGCGGGACATCGCCCAGGCTATTCTCAATGATGAAGATTATACATTCGATGCAGAAGATGCAGGACGAACGTCACCACGTCGTCTATCACCAATACGAAGTGCCGAACGATTCGAATCACCTGAACGTGCTTATGGCCGGTATGTTTCCTTTAAATTTTCGTATTGCGTTTTAGTTTTTGAACAAGCCTACTAGAGAAAAAACAACAACTTAATTAGCGAGTTTTATTTGATAGAAAAACATGTATTTTGCTTGTCATCAACAAAAAATAGACTTTTCGAGATGTAATCAATGGCTTCTTGTTAGCTTATTTAAATAGACAAAAAAGGTTTCAAAAAAAGTGCGATGCTGTAAAATGACTTTTCTTCAAGGCTTCATGTCTCTCTGTCCCCCTTAAAAAAAAATATAATAACAGCTTGTATTAACCTTGAAATAACATTTGATTTGTGAAACAAAAAATAGCAAGCATTCTTTCGCTCTTTTTTTTTCTTTTTTATTGTTTATAATTCTCAGATAGCAATCATTGTCTTTTATAGTTGATGTCCGTCTCGTACAGAGGCATCTAATATTTCTTTTTCTTAATCTAAAAAAGAAAATAAATGTTAAAAGCAAGAGAAATAACAAAATATTTCTCTTTTTTTAAACCAGTTTTAAACCGGACACGACTAATTTTGTTTTTCATGCAATTGAAAATAAGAGTTCTTCTCTGTTTTTTTTTAATAAAAATTATTATAAGGTAAATGTGCGCATAAAATTTTTTTTAATGCGTATTTACAAGTGATAAAAATAATATAATTTCGAATGAATTGAAATCTTTAAGGACGGTTATGATTATGCTTTGTAGTGACGAAACAGCTTCGTTTTTTTTAGTAAACAAAATCTAGAAAAATTATGCACCCGAATGTTTGTCGATAAGGGCCAAAGGCAACCTCACCCTTGTCTCCCGAATGTGCTTATCCAAAAAGAACGAAAAGTAAGCCAGCGTTGCTTCTGAGTGATTTCAAAAACATTGTTTTTTCGATTGCGCACCTTGCGCGTTCGAAATCGACGATCGACCGGTTGAATACATTAAGATTAGAAGAAAAGAAAAACTGACACGTATGTGGTGCTTGCTGTTGAGGAGCATCTCGAGCATTCTTGGAATGTGAGAAGTGATGATGTACTTACATAAACGGTTGCTAATTGCTTTTCGTCATCGAATCGGATTGTGCAAACTATGCAAAGAAAAATAAATGCTAGGTACATTATGCATTACTTGTTTTCTTTCATCAATTAGAAATTCATGACTTTGAAGTTTATCCAGATGCTTCGTCAATAATAGTTCTAGAAAGATCGCTATGTGAAATAAAATTTGCTAAAGTCGAATGCTATTAGAGGTCTAAGAATATTTCAACAAGCAACTATGCTTAGCCTTTTGATCTATTTCCTTCGTCTGTCCATAAGTTACGTACATATTTAAACTAGTGAATAACATAAAATGAAATGTAAACAATAACCATTCATTATGATCCACTTGGCATCTTTTGTCAATGTTTAATGTAGTCATTCTTATGTAAGATCTCATTTAATTTCAGTAGGATTCCTCTTGAATCCAATATATATATATTGACGTCGAGATCTAGTTAGCTCTTGCTTGTAATTGAAGTGCAATATATACTTTTTAGCCTTCGTTCGCCTCGATCTATTTCACCTCAACGTCAAACATCGCTACCGCGTTCACGAAATATTTCACCATCATTTGCTGATAGTACATTTAGTGCTGTTCATGCTGCATTAAATAAACGTCAAGTTCAAGTAATTTTTTTTCTGAATAAAACTTTATTATCGTTTGACGTGTTCTTTCTTTTTTTCTCAAGATTCATGATTTACAAACTAAATTAGCAGGTTCACGTGATACAATTCAACAATTAAAGGACCAATTCAATCAATGTGATGCTGATCGTCGTCATTTCGAACAGCAAGCAACAAGTTATAAATTACAAATTGATGAATTACGAAGACAATTCGATGATACAGCGCATGAACGTGATCGTTCGAAGAATGCATTGGAAACATCGCATCATGAACGTACAAATATGGAAAAGATTCGTCTTGTAAGCTTTAAGTCTGTCTTTTTTCTCACGGAAACACGATGTAAAACCGCAGCTGGAATAGAACATGATTGGTCCCGCCTCCTCGGAGACCGCAACAGACGTTA
The DNA here is from genome assembly GCA_900239745.1 of Rotaria magnacalcarata. NCBI lineage: Eukaryota > Metazoa > Rotifera > Eurotatoria > Philodinida > Philodinidae > Rotaria > Rotaria magnacalcarata. Next base: position 40,193 of record OENM01000440.1, on the reverse strand, counting down.
TTCATATAAAATTACAGAACATGTATTAATAACGTCTAGTTATGACAACAGGTGACTCATTCAAGAGCGAAAACTAGTTGCAAAAAAAATCTTTTGCTATGATTACTCAATATTTTCAACATTTTATCAAAAATACTGATAAATTTGCTTCTAACTATCATCTAGCTGTTCGTTCGCTCTGAAAATCACGTTGGAATTTCTTTATCAAAGCTTTTCTGTTCGGTCGCCAGGTGTAGAAGTTAGTCTATTGTTTAAATAACTATGACAGATTTACCCAGGAGAATGAATCCTAGCATAGGATCCGATGAGTTCCGATCGGTTCCTATTGGGATCCGACGTAGCTCTTCGGAAGGCGCAAGGAAACTATCGGATTATCGCCGGATTCCTGGTTCCGGAATCGATATCGGATCCTAGTATCGGAAACTGATAAAATCCGACATCAACCGTCAATCGGATCCGCAATGCTTCGGATTTCATTGGCTCCGACAATCGGATATGATTGGAAATACGACTGTCGGATTCGACATTGATTCCTCAACCAGGAATCCAACGCGATTTCGTCGGATGGTAGGACCCCATAGAATCCGATGGGATTCCTTATCGAATTGATTCACCTGGATACTTCAGAATCTCAATAGATGGCGGCACTGTTAGATCAATACGATAGTTTTTTGTTAAAACCATACCGTTTATCTGTCGACAAAAAGTCATTTTTTTTGACAAATAAAATTTTTTATTTTCATTTCTTTTTAAGACACTTAATTCTCAAATTGATACATTACGGGCTGATATTGACCGTTTACAACAAGTCAATACCGAAGTACAACGTCAACGAGATATATTCGGAGAAGAAAAAGAAGATCTACAGAAGGACAGAATTCGACAAGTTAAAGAAAATGAACGTTGCATTAAAGTTATTGAAAATCTTGAAAATAAAATTTCACAATTGAAGAACGATGTGAACGAATTACGCGAACAATATCATAAGGAAAAACTATCGCGAGATGTATTAACCCAAGAAAAACACGTTCTATGTAAGTAGATTGTTGTCTCAAAACGAGAAAAATGTTTATCTATGCATTTTTATTTTCATTAGCTGATGCACTCTCACGTTCAGAATCGTATCGAGCCGAAATTGAACTTGATCTCAGCAAAGAACGTAGTGAAAGTGGAGCTTTACGAGATCTTCTCTGTAAAATTCAATCACTTAACGAGGGACTTGCTCAGGACAAAATTGAACTGAATAAAATCATTCTTTTGGTACGTAAATTTAAAATTAAATTTATATTTTTATATTAAATTCTATATTTAGGTCGAGCAAGAAAAGAATTGTATTCATCATGAAAAATCTGATGCTGAACAAGACAAATCATCACTTCGTCAGGTATATTACCTTTATTCAATAGTTAAAAAAAAACATTCTTTGGTTTATTTCTTAGGAACTCGTCAAAGTCGAACAGGAGAAAATCGATGTTGAGAATGAACGAGATAGTAAGTAGAAAATCAACATAATAAAGACAAAGTATCACAGCTAGAACAATTCAACTGGATTAATTTCGAGTACATATCCATCCGACTCATTCGTTTTGATAGTTAAAGTTTATCATTGAACGCGACGGGAAAAACTATTTTTGATGCATATCGATTTACATACAGAATAACTATTTAGTTAGAAGAGATGTTTTTCGTTGTACGAACTCTATGTTCAACTGAAAATAATCGAATGACTTCTTCTAGCAATTCTTCATCGACTTCAATTAACTGAAGTTAGCCGTCAACAAATCGAGCAAGAGTTGAATATGATTAATAAAGATAAATCTGAAGTTATCGAACAATTTCAACAGGTAAACATCGACTCGATACTAAAGTCTCGATATATGCATAGGCCTTTTTTCATAGATGACTCGATTGAAAAATACTTTAGCCGAAGATTTAATTGCTGCTAAGAAGGATGTTGAACGACTTAGCGAACATAACCAGCGGTTAAATAAGGAAAAAGAAGAATTAACGAAAGAACGTGGCAATCTCGTTGTTGATCTTACCGGTACTGAGCGTGACAATCAAACATTGAACTCGGTAAATAATTGAAAAAATTTTCATTCAAAAAAAATAACTTCTCCTTTGTTTCTATTTTTCTTTTAGACAATCAGCGCATTACGAGCCGAGTATGTCAATGTCTCTTCTTGTTGTCTTTGCTTAATAAAATTTCATTTTTATTTGCAGTAAAGAAGCTCTTGAAACCAATCTTTATGAAGCTCAAACAGTAATCAGTCAGCTTGACGTTAAAAGACAACAGCTCGAAGGTGAAAATCAAGAACTACTATTACGTAAAGAACAACTTCAAGGAGAAATTCAACGACTTCATGTTGAATTAAATGCTGAGATTGAGAAATCAGCTCGCACACGTGATCAACTACAGCAACGTTTAGCACAATTAGAAAAAGATAAAGAGGCAACTGTTCACCAACATCGTAGTGCTCATGAAGATGATGTTGAGCGTATGACTCGTGAACGCGAAAAACTTCGTCGCGAATTAGAATTGGCACGAGAAGAAACAATTCGACAATTTACAAAAGAAAAAGATGATTCAACACAACGATTCGAAAGAGAAAAGGACGATTTACATTACGAATTAGCTACGGCTATTACAGAACGTGATCAAGCATTAATTGAAGCTGAAAATGAAAAACAAAAAGTAAGATAGAGAGGGTTCTGCTTTGGATCTTCATTTTTAACATATACCGGCAAAAACAAAAGTTTTGATATATGAAACTCTTTTTAGGCTTTCTATATCAAAAGTTTCGTTTTTCAGCGTAGAAGCATTTAGTATTAAATGATCCCATTGCATCACTCATAGAAATGAGAAGAGTCGAGCAAAGTCTGCTGTTAGATCACGGTTATCTCGACCTTTATAAACAGTTTCGGGTTGTAATCGCATCGATATGACACTGTTTGTATGACTTCATCTCGCAGAGGAATATCAACCAATGAAGTCGTGATACGAATTACAACATAATTTCATTGTCCTATATTCCTATCTGCTATATTTGAAATTCAGTACGAGCCTCTTATCGACTAGCCTCGGATCATTGGTGCTATGCGGTAATTTTGTTGTTGTGTATCCTATTCACCTAGATATAGTATCTAGTGTTTGGTATTGAATTACTTTTCAAGTAAATCGATATGAATACTCAGAAGTCAAAACGAATAAAACTTAACATCAGATTGAATTGCTCTTCATCACTTATCCGATGTCATATTGTTCCTTCAAGAGGACTTGGATGCAGCTTACCATCATAAAAGGTACCCTTGAATATTAATTTAACTCATATTTCTAGCTTCTTTCAATCGCGCAAACTGAACGTAATGCCTTAGTCGAAAAATTATCAATAACAAAAGATGATCTATTACGTTTACAAGTGGAATACGATAAACTTCGTCGTGATTCAACATTACATCGCGAACAAGAGCGACAAGTGATTGTGTCATTACAAGATGAATTGAAGAAATTTCATCTAAAATTTGAAGATGCTACTGTTGCCAATGATCGTGATGTTAAAACATTAAATGATGATCTTGAACAATTACGTCAAAAACTTCAATTACAAAATCACGAAAATTCAGAAATCAAAACACAATTAAAGTTAACTGAAGATAATCGTGACCAATTGAAACGTGATTTAATTGAAGCCAATCGACATATTAGAGAATTCGAAGAAAATATTAATATACAACGAAAAGAAATACAAGATTTGAAACGTAATTTACAAGATGAAACACGCGATAAAGATTTAACATTCCGTTCAAGTGATGATTTACGTGCTAAATTGAAGAGCGTTGAAAATGAAAAGATCGATTTGAAACAATTCTTAGACGAAGCTAAACAACGAATTATCGGTAAATATTTAAAAAATTCACTTTTGTTTTTCTTCTCTTTAGCACAGTTCGATGGGTAGAACCCGACACGCTCTAAGACCTAATCTCTCCCACTCTCATTGTAAATTAATCTATATTTTAGTCCTCGAAGAACAAAAATGTCAAAATCAAAAAGATATCAATGATTTACGTCATAATTTACGTGATGTTGAACGTTCTCGATTGGAAGCTAGACGTGAATTACAAGAATTACGTCGTCATGTTAAAATGCTCGACGGTGAAACCAAGAAGAAATCTAAAGAAGTAGAAGAATTAGCGGATCGTGTCCGACAAGATGAACAACGCGAAGACGAAATGCGCCGTGAAGTATTCGGACAGAAACAACGATTTGTTGAAGCTGAAGCATCACGAGAAGTTTTACGTAAAGAGTTAGCCAATATTCAACGACACTATGTTGAATTAGAAGATGAACAACGATCGAAAGAACGCGATTTTAAATTGGCTGTTGAAGATGCTCGACGTCTCGGTAAAATAAATTCGTCGAATGATTTTTCGAGTCATTTTTTGTTTTGTAATTTTTATAGAACGTAAAGCAATCGATGAACGACGAAATGTTGAGTTAGCACTCGATGGCGCCAATCAAATGATTTCAGAATTACGTATTGCATTGTCAGGTGCCGAAGGACGAGCCGCTGCACTTGACACACAATTAGCACGGTAATAAAAACTTTTCAAATATTTACCTTAGAGAAAAAACACAGCGAGCCCTCTTTTTATTCAGTGTCGAAGGAGCTAAACGTGATGCTGAATATAAACTAGGTAGTATTGTGTCCAGTTTACGCCGTTCAATTGGCTATGGTCCACGCAGTAGTAGTGGTTCACGACTTCGAAGTCGTTCACCAAGTCCGAATGTTCGTCGTCGACCCATTTCACCAACAAAAGGTTTCGATAGTAATGAAAATCGCGCATCGCCTATTCTACGTCGAACATCGCGTAGTCCACATCATCATCGTTCATATTCGCCTGGTTTAGATGATGAACAATCGCCAGGCTCAACTTTTGTTGACGTTGCTGATATCGATCCCGAACAAATTCGTACAGCATTAAGAGAATTCGTTCAAACCTTTATTACAACAGAACGTGAACGTGACGATTGTGTTGGTAAGAAATTTTTCAGTTCGATCAAAACTCAAGGAATTAAATGTTTTTCTTTCTGACAGTGGAAGTTACCCAACTTCGACGAACAACGAAAGAATGTGAAGAAAATCTTTCAAGAACTGAACAACGATTTAGTCAATTACAAAAGACACTTGTATCTTATGAAGAAGGTATGAATTACCAGTTCAATTTGAGTGTTTAGGAAAATCTGTGTTTTGTTATATTGTTTCACTTGAATCAATCGTTGTTTCGATTTTCTTAGACAAGAAAGGCGTTGATACTCGTTTGCAAGGAGCCCAAAGTGCTTTGGTATTACAAGAAGAAACCATTCGAAAAAGTGAACGCGAACGTAAAACAATGCTAGATCAAATCAGCGGACTTGAACGACAATTAGCCGCTTTTGAAAATGAAAAGAAACAAATTGTTGTATGTTTTGAAAATTTTCTTTCGACGAAAAACACTTTCGTTGCTTTTTTTATAGGAAAAAATGGGCATATCTAAATCATGCGAATCTCGTCTGTCCGATGATAAACGTCAATTGAAACGAGCATTAGACGAAAGTGATGTTCGTGCAACTGAACTCGAAATGAATAAACGAGCTTTAGAAGGTGAAATTCAACGTTTGAACATGATCTTGACCGATAAGGACACTGAAATTCAAGTGCATCAAGAACGATGCGATGCATTAGTTCGACAAGTTCAAGTAAGCAAAATCTAACAATTTTCTCTTCTAATAATTTTCTTTTAAAATAGGAACGCGAAGAAAAATGTCAATCATTACAATTAAGTGTTGATCGTCTTTCATTAACATTAGCTAAAGCTGAAGAAGGTGAATCAAGTTTGAAAACACGCGTACAATCACTCAACCAAACATTATCACAATCAAACTATCAAGCAGCTGATTTACAGCAAAAACTTGGTAGCATACAAAATGCTTTACAAAGCAGTGAATCTGAAAGACGAGTTGCACAAGAAAAACTTGAACAAGCAAGGTAAAATATATAGATAAATTTCAGAAAAAGACAAAATTCTATTCGAAATTTTCTTTATTTAGATCACAAATCGGTGACCTTAAAAAACAAAATCATGAATTACTCGAACGTGTGCATCATCTTCAAAATGAAGTTACTGATTCGGAAATGAGACGTCATGATTTAGAAAATCAATTACGTAATGCGAATACAGTAAATATTTAATAGACAATGAAAACTTATAATATTTAATGTATGTTTTATTTTTTTCGTACAGCTTCTTGTTCAACGTCAAGAGAGCGAACAAGAAGCAATTCAAAAGATTTCCATTTTAACCGCTGATAAACAAGTGTTACAGGAAAAAAGTAGTCACCTTCAACGACAATTAGGCAATCTCGATGTTGAAAAACGTGATGTTGAACGATCAAAATTACGTTTAGAAAAAGATAAAAATGTTTTGAAGAAAACATTAGATAAGGTCTGTCGATTGTTCGATGATTGAAAACAGAATGAAATATTATTTTATTTTTCATATTAAAAAAAAAACAACTAAAGGTTGAACGAGATCGTCTTGTTACAGAAGATATTGTTCGTTCATGGGATCGGGCTGAAATCGATAGACAATTTCGTCGAGTCGAAGAAGAAAACTTATCCCTACAAAGACAAGTTGAAAATTTACAATCTGTTCTTAACGAATCTGAACATCAACACGCACAGCGGTAAGTTAGTCCGTTATGAACTCGAATTGTTCCTAATGTCAAAATTTCTCAAGAAGTTTTCTACAGACTAGAATCCGGGTCGTAGGGCTAGAGCCCATCGGGTCCAACATGTAGAGATATTCTTAAAACGCTCAAGACATTTTTTCTAATCGAACAATAAATTGATAAAATATTAGTAGATGGATCAAATTTTTCTGTCAATCAGTAACATTTTCAGACCAGGACCCGATGGGCTCTACTGAAGACCGTAGCCTAAATAATTTCGACTCAAAACCAACAGTAATTTATTAACTACATTTGTTAATTTTAATAAACTTCAGCGACTAAATTGTACAAGATATGCTATATAAAAATTATTTTTCTTAATAGTTTAATTGATTTTAACACACGCAATCGCCGTGAAACTGAAGTTGAAACTGCCCGTATTCGTTCATCACAATCCGCAGCTGAACGCGCTTTGGAAGGACGAGAAAAAGAACATCGTGCTCGTGTTAGAGGACTTGAAGAACAGGTAAGTCTCACGGATTCTTCTCTCTCTCTCTCTCTTCAATCACAAATAAAATATTATCAATTAGATAACAACACTTAAAGAGCAACTTCATCAAGAAATACGTGGTCGTAAATCACTGCTAAATCGCGCATTAACAAGTACCGATGAAAACAATGCTGTTCGTCGTGAAATAGCCGATTCGATAGCATTAGTTTCTCATGATCCATATTGTCTTGATCCTATTCTGTTGGAACATGAAACAAAGCGATTAACAGATCTAACTGAAGCACCTGTACGATACCGTTCGCCAACTCGACGTACCCTATCACCATCGATTGCCTTACGTTCAATGCGAGCTGCAGCTGCTGTAGCCGCATCATCGTCATCGCCATCTCTTCTCGGTTCTCAATCGCCGAGTACGCGTGTACGCTCATCACGACCCCGCTATTGAAACTAGATTCCTGTGCCTTTGATTATTTGTAGACTTTATAGAGAAGCTTATATATGCATATAAATATATAAATAGACTATCGGTTTCTTTCAGAACAGTGTGATGAATAGTTGTGAAACATTTTTTAAAAAGTAGTCGTATTTAAGCCTTAAAAGGAAATGCTATCATCATTCGTTAACAATGAATTTCCTTCCGATTGCCTTAGAATAGAACATATTTTTTTTAAACAACACAAAAAATTAAGCTTTCTTTTTTGCATTTGCTTTTTTCGTTCGTTTTCTTTAATCTCACAATGCCATCTAGTATTATTGTAGTTATTCATTTTCTATTATTTAGTTGAATTTTTCTTTACGTGGCTTTCTGATTGTGTCAAATATATTTTCTCTCTCGTTTGACCTGACTATAATTTGTTGTCTATGTTGGTCATATTTATGTAACTCAGCAAAAAAAATTTATACCATCATTTCTCATGTCTTTTAAACACACTGATTTATTATTATTATTATATTTAGTTAACAATATTTCTCTCTTTCGTTTTCTTTTTGATTTGAATTGCATTTTTTTTCTTTTCCTAAATAAATAAGATGTAGTTCTCAAAACAAAAGGAAACAAATTAAAAAGAAACTATTTGTTTGAAATAATACAAAAATTCGTCACGACGAAACAATTATTTGAAATACGGAATTCGTCTCGGACTAATTGAAATAACGAGAGGATTTCATTTTTCCTACTGGTACAGAAATGAAAAGAGTAACACCTACTCAATGCTGGTCAAAACATTTTTAATAACAATTTTTGTGAGATTTTGTTCAGAAATAAATTTTAGTCGGAGACATACGAATAAACCTTTCGCTGACCAAGTCAAGCTGTTCAATACACGATTCGCCAAGCCTTATCCTCCTGAAAGATACAATATAAAATACTCTATATTTTGATTGTTAATACGTTACTTTTAGCATCGAACTTTGATGGATAGGTGCTAATCTTTTTCAACTCTACGCTAATAAGATATACAACATAAACAGTTTGCTGGAGCGAACTGTTGTCTAGTGAATGATGTTACCAGTTCTTCGAAAAATGTAAAAAATTTTTTTTTTAATGACTGATAATTGTGTTATTCTCTTGGTTCTCTTCGTTACTAATGTACCCTATAAAATAAATTTAGTGATAAGAAAAGCGACTATGTTATGGAATCATTTTTTAGTTCACAGTCTACTGTAATAGAAGCAACAAAAAGTGTCCTTTCGCTGTTACTTTAGAGCTATGTTTTATTTTATGCTTCAGCGTTGTGATCTAAAACTTATGATTTGTTTTGTTTTGTTTTTTTTCGTAAAAATGAATCAACTAATACGATTATCTACTCTCCTGTGCTTTGATAAAACATCTTTCATCTCTTTGTTCATATTCACTGTAATGATTTCGCGCATATTGTCTGCATTATTTTTTTAATTCCATTATAGACAAAAAAAATTGCACAGATGTAGAGTAGTGAAGAGAGAAAAAAAACTCATGGAAGCATATCGAACAACTTTTAGTTGAATTAGTATTCTGAAAAATAACAAGCATTTTTTTAAATTAAATACATGTGTATGATCAAAATCAAGCAAATAGAAGAGAATTCTAAAAGAAAATTGAGTTGAATGGTGTGCTGCTGTAAATATTTGATATTTCCATTTTTTTTTCTTTTTCTGACAAGTGTTAAAATGTCTCGCAACAAGTTGTTCCCACGAGACAATGGCAACAAAGATTAACAGAGAGAGAGAGAGAGATCGGTGTCAATGTGCAATCGTCGACAATGAACATCTTCTTTTCCATTCATACTAAATGATGTTACATGATTAACGAGCTCTTAAAATTAGATAATAAACTTGAAAATTAAGTTTAATTTCAACCGGATTGGCTGAAGCGACTATGTCAAATTTTGATTGGTTAAAAACTACAATTAAATTTTCTTTTTCTGATTTTAAAGTAGGCGGAAGTCGTCAGTTAATCTATTAAACGAAGAACAACAAATTTAGTTTATATTCAATTCCTTTGAGAGCAAAAACGAGAGAGACAGAGAAAACGAGTCTGTGCTCTTTTTTTCTTCTTCTCTCTCTCTCTCAACTACTACTGACGCATATCGATTCGCTACAATAATCATTGTCGTCGCTTTTAATCAAGTCTTCTTCTTTTTCTGTCTCTCTCTCGATTTTTTCTCTGAAACAGCAGGAGTAAGAAGAAACGAGTCATTGGTTTTCTCTTCATTCGACACAGTGTACGCGCTTGAGAAATATTCAATCTATCATACATATAACAGAGTAACGCTCTATTGCAATCTCTCTTCCCTTCATTGCTTTTTCAAGACTATCTCTCGCTTGTGCGCAAGAGTCTTGTTACTGTGCAAACCCATGTTTCCGTTCAACCAATTCGTTGCAGCTCAATACAGATATTCCAAATTCGGTAGGTACTTGGTATTTTCTTCATTTTTTTTTATATCTCTTTGTGCTCCAATGAATCACGAGAATCATTTTTTTATCCATATGCATAGGACATGGAGGGATTAATCAACTTGGCGGAGTATTTGTTAATGGACGACCTTTACCAGATTCTGTTCGCCAATCGATCGTCGATTTAGCTAAACAAGGTGTACGCCCATGTGATATCAGTCGTCAATTACGAGTATCACATGGTTGTGTAAGTAAAATTCTAGGAAGGTAAAAAGGTTTCTAGAGAAGAAAACAAAATTAGAATTGAATTGTTCCCTTCGTTTTTAGATATCATGAAACAGGTTCAATTCGTCCGGGAATTATCGGCGGGAGTAAACCAAAAGTAGCAACACCTAAAGTAGTCGATGCTATAAATAATTATAAAAGCCAAGCTCCAACAATGTTTGCATGGGAAATTCGAGAACGTCTGATTGCCGATGGAATATGTGATGCAGATAAAGTTCCAAGTGTTAGTTCAATAAATAGGTAAAAATAAAAGAAAAATTCACATAAGATTAATTGAAATTTTATCGTAGTACATAAATTTCTCATCAAACAATAGTATGATTTTGATTGTCATGTAACTAATGATTCGCGACGATCGTGTTTTTTTTTTGATTGAAGATTCGAAATGACACTTTTTCTCGCTTCATAATCATGCATTAAAGAAACAGGTGGGAATAGAGACTTGATGTTCAAAAAAAAAAAAAAAAAGAATGAAGTAACTTATTCCGTTATATGCATGAATTCATCAATCAAAGGACACAAAACAATCTGAGTTCTCTATTTTTGTTCTCCTATTGTACAGTTCATTCAATTAAATTGTTCATCTTCCAATCAGAAATGCTACGATTGAATAGATAGGATCATATGTTGTCGTATCTAATAATCCCAATAGGCTATCTATTATGTTTGTCTAAACTAAAAATTTTCTACTCAATTAAATCTTAAAAAGAAGTAGGATGATCTATGTGTCAAAGTTCATTAGTATAAAATTAATATGGAAATGAAAAGAAAACAAGAAAAAAAACAATCTCTTTTTTTTTGTATCCTAGAATTGTACGAAATCGTGGCGGTTCAAATAATAGTTCGTCGCCAACAGCAACAACGACTGAAGATGATAGCCGAAGTCATCCTATAAGTGTATCATCGTCGCCGAATGTCTATAGTATTCATAGTTTACTTAATCATTCTCAATATGAATATTCAACTATAAAACAACGTTCATCATCTCGTACAAACCATCACAATGGTATGAGATTTCTCTTTTTTTCCTTTTGTCATTGTCTATTCAGACATACCATTAGTCTTACTGTCAAAATTCTTTTTTTTTGTTCAATTCTCCATGGAATTGAAATAATGACACTTGTTTGGTAGTCGTATGTGAACTTAATTCAGTTTCTTTAGATCTGCTGGATCAAAAGCATTTTTCAATCGAACAAATCGAATTTTTGGATAAATTTTTCAAAGATAACCCATGGGCTGATCATGCACAAATCGAATCTATTGTTAAACAAACAGGTCTTACTGAATCAATTATTAAAGTAAGTAAAACAAAGTGATTCCTTTTTTTCTTCATGCCCATCATGTATCTCACACATGTAGTGAACAATTCTATCGCCTATAAAAAATCGAGGGTTACCTAATTTTGAATCGCAGGAAGATAAAAGCGAAAGCTTTAACAGTAAGAAGGGGGAGTCCTTCCCCTACGATGATTTCGACCAATGCTCAAGAATTTCTTTTCTGATTACGCTCCTAATTAACAGCGATATGCAGTATGGGCTATGCTTCCTTTTTTCGTTTCTATTCTACGAATGATTTTTTTCGTAAAAGGCTTATGTTGATCAACGTCGTGCTAAATGGAATGCAATATATACATCGAATAATTATCTAAACTATAATTCAAATGAATTTGTTCCAACAGCAAATTCAACGCAGACATTAATAAAAAATGATTTTGATATGACAAACGCAGCAACAATAGCAACACCATCACGTATTTTAGAATTTTATTTTATTAGCTTTTTCTTCTAAGGCACTTTATTTTAGAACCATCGAATGAACTATTTTGTTCATCCTATCCACCACCGCCGCCGCCACCCACTACAAATTTCCCCATGCCAGCTCATGCATCAGGTAAAATCATCAAAAATGAAAAATACAAACAAACAAAAAAATTTATCTGGCCATGCTTCTTTTTATTGTTTTAGATTATTATGCCTCGTATCCTTATTCAGCCGATTGGCGTTACAAATTTTAATAAGAATTCATTGAATGATATAGACTGTCTATTTTGTGTATTTGATTTGGTTTGAAAATTTATACAAATAAAACTCACTAAAAACCTTCGATATCATCGTCGTCGTCATGATCATAGCTATTTTTCGGTGGTTGTTTCGAATATGCTGTACTTTTTCTTAATGATGTATTGCTTAGACGAGATGATGGTCGCACATCTTCAGGTGACATACGTGGAGATGATCGATGATCGTTTGAAGGCGAAAATGGTCGTTGCTACAAACAAAAATGTTTAGAAATAAAAGCTACTTTTTTCGTCCTTACAGGTTTCAAAGGTGATTCATGAATAGATTGATTTTCAAATCCAAGTTTATCTAAAAATAAAATAGAGCAAATTTCTTGAATTTTTTCACAATCGAATAACAATGCGAACTTCGATCATAGGGCATAGGCTGTTTGGAACCACTTCCACCACTAACATTCGGTGATAATGGTCGAGATCTATCAAGAGGCGGCGAAGCAGATAGATGCTAGAAAATAAAATAATCATAAAAAATAAGTAAAAGTTTTTGATCGAAAATATTTCGTAGGATAGATTGAACTGGATTTCAATGCATTCTACGACTAATATTCTCTGCAGGTATGAAAATGACTTACAAAATTCGAAATTGAATCTCGATTGCTTATTGGTAAACGGCTAGTAGACCCAATTTTATCTAAAGGAATAAAACTTATGCCGATAAAAAATTGTTTACATTTGTTTTACCAGTATAAAGACGATTACTATCTGCGATGGAAGTTTTGAAAAAGTTCTCTCGTTTTCTGTCACTGAAAAAACAATTGGAAAATTAAATATAAATTTTTATGAAATTCTTACCTTTCGTATTGTGGTCCGAATTGTTTTGATGACTTCCGAATAAAGTCATCATCATCTATCTGAATACGAGAAGGTTTACCCATGTCAAGTCGCTTAATACATCCACGTAATACTGCTTGCACACTTTTTAGAGCGAACTTCAGATTCAAATGATTTTAATTATTTAAAATTCATATGAAAAATTTCTTACTTCATTCGAAGTACCAGCTGATGTTGGTCGATTTTTGTTGTAGCTACTATCGAGATGATCAATATTCGAACCTAATTTATGTGGACTGGTTCGCGGTGATACGATCTCTGATGATTTCTATATATAAAAAAAAAAGAATCTGTTTGCAGATTGTTTAGAGATGAGAGAAATTTGTAGCCCAATCGTACGATACATCGCATGAGATTTTTTTCTCTTAATCAGTGCGTGATTTGGTTATAATCTGCTAGAATATATTTTCATTTAGATAGAATGTAAATCATAAAAAACATTTTTCAATTGAATGATTCTGCTTAAGGACTCATTTTCGTGATAAAACAAGATTTTAGTTCGCTACAGGTGTCAAATACTTTTGAATAAGAAAGACCTACCATTCCGCCAATCTTTGGATTGCGCTGAAAACCAAAATAGAAATAAATAAATAGCTAAATAGTATGAAATCTTGATTTACTTTATCAAAATTATTTTGTCTTGTTTTAGATGTAATCGAACTTCTATATGATTTATTATGTTCACGCCAACCTCGTTGAATAGTGGTTGCTGCATGCTTTTCACGGAAACGTTTCAGACGATCTTCGTCAACACTTGATAGAAACAAAGAATTACAATATACATTCTTTATAAGAATTCCTTTTTTACCTAGTCCAATCATCACTACGCCAATTTCGTGGCGGTACTTTTGATGATATAGCTGTTTTTCTTGAACTCAATGGCGATTGTGAACCAATGTGTTCTCTGGATCTTCGTGTAGGTGTACTTGATTTAAAAAAAATAAGTCCATGTCGATTTCTTTGTCAAAATAAGTTTCTAACTCACTGTGAATCTCTGACAATAAATTCATCAGACCGATTTGAGTCGAGACGTGAACGTGGTGACTGAGTAAATTTTCTACCACTGTCGTCATCACGACTTAATATTGGCGATGAACGATGCGTCCCATTGGTTTTCATTTGTCGATTTTGTTCTGCTCGTAATTCTTCTAGATCATCAGTCAGCTGATTGGATTTTTTACGATATTGATCACGTTCACGTCTCATGTCTTCAAGTTCTTCACCAACCAACTCCAATCGATTACGATTTTTATCACGTTCATGTCGTAGTTGTTTAAGTTCATCTTTTTTCTGCTCGAGCTCTTTTCGATAATCTCGACAGGCTTCATTCAGGTCTTCAATTTGTCGACGTAAATCTTTATTGGGACTATCATCCTATTTATCGAAAGAAAAACGACAGATATATTAATAATAAGGTCGTAAAACAGGGTTCGAAGTGCTGATGGGTTTCTGTTGATGTCTATCCTATAATGAAAGCGGGCTTTGCAATAAGTTTTCTTTTTAACGATTCTGAATATTATCAGGGTAGAATCTTGCTGAAGACGATTTCTCTATGTAGATCATTATTGGCATTTAACAGTAGAGATGTGCAGGGTAGGGTATGGTTAGGGTAAGCACTGGAAGGGTAGAACAGGGTCAGGGTATGCATATGGTGGAGTGCAGTACAATATGATGTAAGTAAAAATCCAATAAATTAAAGTTGAGTCAGAAAAAGAAAGAAATCATGAATTGATCCAATCATAAATACTGATGAATCAAAGAAAAAGTCAAAGAAAATGAGAAAGGCTGATTATTCACCAGACGATATAATCCTAGAATTTGCACTAACAATCCAAGATGATTCAAATGAAGATGAAATTGAACGTTATGCTAAAGCAAAATTAGTCATTAGTAACGAAGAATCTGTATTACAATGGTGGAAGAAGTGGAGTATAAATTATCCGACGCTAGATGTTTTAGCAGGATCATTACTAGGCATACCAGCTAGTTCATGCACAAGCCAAAGAATATTCAGTGCCACCGGAAGAATGCTCGAAGAGCGACGCCAAAACTTAGGTGACGATATTGTGGACGATATCTTGTTTATAAGAAATTTTCAAAAAGGTTTTATTGTAATCTTTTGTAGATTATTTGTAATGAGATAAATGAATAATTTAGGGCATTTTAGTATTTCTTTCTTCAGTTCTACAGATTTTGTAGGGTAAAGGTAAGAAACATAAAAGTTTTACAGGGTAGGGTAGGGTCAGAGTAAAGAATATAAAAGTTTTACAGGGTGGGGTAGGATCAGGATAGAGGACCTACAGGGTAGGATAAAGGTAAACGAAAGTTCCTTTATCAGGGTACAGGGTAAGAGAAAACCTTACCCTGCACATCTCTATTTAACAGTTTACTATCAAGACAAAAAGTTCACAATTTTTTGTAAATTCCATCAAATCTACCTGGTGCCAACGAAGTGGCATATGTAACATAAAATATATATTCATCTCTCCGATATCAAATAAGAAAATTGCTACTCTCAGAAAATTAGGCTTATGAGTTTTGTTGAATCCAAAATAAAGCTCGAAGACGATTTTCGATCTAAGGAATTTCTTGCTGATCTTAAACTTACACGACGACGCGCTGATAATCGTTCATCATGTTCTAATAAAAAACAACTGATTCATGAAATTATCTCTAACGTCCTAAAAATGACTTACCTGAGTTTTCCAATTCTCTAACTTTTTTCTTTAAACTTTCATTTTCTACTTTTAATTCTCTTTTTTCAGCTTCCAATTTGCGCACAGCATTTTTCTTTTCTTCATCAATAGAAGCCATATAATCACTTAAAAAACAAATTCGATTACTAATGACATAAACTACGAGAAAAAGAATCCTGTATCTTACTTTTGTATAAAGTTTAGTTTTTCTAGTTTGAGTTTTTCAATTTCATTAAGTAAAGCATGATTTCGTATTTCTATTTCTGTCGCTTTTGTCCATCGTGGATCGGTTTTTATTTCACTAAAAAATAAGAAAATCGTTTTTCCTGCTACACATCAATTTTTTTCGACTTACTCAATTGTAGCTTCTTTTTGTTTTAATTGTAAATCCAATTTAAATAAACGTTGTTTCAAATTCATCACAACATTCTAAAATTCATAAAGAGTTTGTTTGAAAAATATGTTAAAGCTAAAACTTAACGCACGGCAGTCGATCTTGTAGAACCATCTGATGTTCGTCGTAAATCAGTGTCCTTCGAGGAGAAAAAATATCATAATAGTTTTTTTTATTAAAGATATTAATACAAATACTACTTTATTTGTTTCATAAAAGTTATTTATTTCTTTATGTTTACGTGCATTATCTTCTTCTAATCGCCGAATTCTCGCTCGTAAATTATTATTATCATCTTTTGTAAATTTTAACGCCTATGTAAAAAGAAATACAAATAAATTAAAGAGACTCAAATTCGTCAAACCTTTTTGAAATATTGAATTTCATCATAATATTCTTCTTGTGTTTTATATTTTGGATTTCCACTAACAGGTCGATTTACTAAAAATATTCAATTAATTATTTTCTATAATATCAACTATTTTGTTTACTGTTGCTCGTCGATGTTATGTCACTTGCACTATGTGTTCGTGTTAAAGTTCTTGTTGAATGTCCATTTGATGACATTGATGTATTCATTAATTGTTTTAAATATTCCGGCGTACTTCGATAAGCCCCATCGCTATCATCGTATGAATGTAAACTTGTAAAAGAATTTCTTTTTTTATCTCGATTATAAGATGCTTGGTGGATGTAAGCTTCCCGGGCTGGACTTGTTCGCATTTTTCCATTCAGAACTTTTGACATTGAAAAAACTAGCAAAGTATTTCCAGATTGATTATCTGATCACGCTTGAATATCTGTTAATCGAAAAGTAGCCATAAATTTTATCGCAACTATGGAAACAACAATCACCATGATTGACCTAAATTTAATTGCGCCCTCTATGTGTACGATGATTGATCAATTAGAAGAGAACATCATCATGCTAATAAAATGTCTCATGCACACCCCTTTTTTTTGTCCAGATACATATTTTTTTCTATTTATTTGTTTTTCTCTTATTTATTTTACTTTAGAACCAAATTCGTTTATTGTTAGATTAAAATAATAGACATGCTACGAATAAATAATCGATTATTGTCTCTAAGTTCGCCTCGAATCTTGGCTGCGGTTGGTGTAATCTCACGAAAAGAACAAAAATCGCATTCAACTTTAACTTTACAAAATCTTAATCCACTTGTCAAAGAAGTTGAATATGCTGTTCGAGGTAAACAAATCTCTTTTTTACCGTAGATTTCAATGATTTCGATTTTGTGATAATAGGTCCAATCGTTATTCGCGCTGGAGAAATCGAAAAGCAATTAAAGGTAATTAAAATATCATTTCATTTAATTACTTTTAAGTCTAACACAACAGCGATTATCAACAATGAGTACATTTTTTCTGAGATTAAATAATTCTTCGAACAGGTGATAAATCTAAATATACGTAGAATCATAAATGGTAAGGAGCAAAGAACTTGTTTATTTCTATATGAATCACTGTTGATAAGAATAGACAATGCAAGAAGTTCCATTGCTTTTTTTAGGGTACTCATAAATTTCCGTTTGATCGTGTTATTCGAGCTAATATTGGCGATTGTCATGCAAGTGGCAATCAAGTACCATTGACATATATTCGACAAGTTCGTCGTCGAATTTATTTCTTATGAAATAGAAAAAATAGCATTTCAAAATTTCTAGTTCGTAGCTGGTTGTACGTATCCGGAATTGTTGAAATCACCGGATTTTCCATCAGATATAAAAGAAAAAGTCGAACGTTTATTGTCTGTATGTGGCGGGAAAAGTCTTGGTTCGTATACCGAAAGTCAAGGTATTATAACTATACGTCAAGATATTGCAAATTACATTCAACAACGTGATGGTTATCCATCAGATTCAAACAATATTTATCTTTGTAATGGAGCGTCAGATGGCATCAAAACTGTTATCAAACTTTTAATGAATAATAATCAAAAGAAGCCATCGGGAATCGTAAGTTTGACGATGAGAAAATTATTTATTATATTTTTTGATTCTTAGATGATTCCTGTTCCTCAATATCCGTTGTATAGTGCCACCTTATCGGAATATGGAGCTCATCCAATTGAATATTATCTTGATGAAGACAATAATTGGGCGTTGAATATCGATGAACTTGAACGTTCAATAAATCAATCGAAAGAACGATGTGAACCGCGTGGTATTGTAATTATTAACCCGGGAAATCCTACGGGTAAGTGCTGAAGACTTTTTTGTAGTTGGATTCGAAATTTGTTTTCCTTTCTAGGTCAAGTACTTTCACGTGAAAACATTGAAAATGTACTTCGTTTCGGTAGGCGACTCTGCAATGTTTATTTTCATAGATAAGTAATCTCTTTTTTTAATTTCAGCCCATAAACATCAATTATTTGTTATGGCTGATGAAGTCTATCAAGAAAATGTATATTTACCCGGTTCAAAATTTTTTTCATTTAAAAAAGTACTGATGGATCTCGGTGCTCCATTTAATCAAATGGAATTAGGTATTAAAAATAGGAACGTGTTTTGCTTTTGTTTTTCTCTATTTCAAATTTATTTTAGCTTCATTTCATTCAGCATCGAAAGGTTGGCATGGAGAGTAGGTTTTCACTTAATGAATTCAAATAAAATCTCTATAGAAAACAATCAATCGATTTTTTCTTATTAGATGTGGTTCTCGGGGTGGTTATTATGAATTAATTAATATTGACAAAGATGTAAAAGTGCAAGTTAATAAACTTATATCAGCATGTCTATGCTCTACCGCTTGGGGCCAAGCTGTTATGGGCGCCATTGTCAATCCACCGAAGGAAGGAGAACCTTCCTATGAACTTTATAAACAAGAACGTTCAGCTGTTTTCAATCGATTGAAAGAAAAAGCCGATCTTGTCAGTCGATTATTTAATTCAGTCGAAGGTGTACAATGTAATACTGTTATGGGGTAAGCGCGAAATAATAGAAGTTGTTTTTTCCCGTAAAATCTATGTTTTTGTTTTTCTAGCGCAATGTATGCCTTCCCACGTATTGAAATTCCTAAGAAAGCAATTGAACATGCAAAATCAAAAAACATGGCACCCGATGCTTTTTATTGCTTTCAATTGTTAGAAAAAACAGGAATATGTGTCGTTCCAGGAAGCGGTTTCAAACAACGGCCAGGCACATATCATTTACGTACAACGATTTTACCTCCGATTGATCAAATGAAAGATATGGTTGAGAAGTTTCGTACATTTCATATGTCATTTTTACGTGAATGGAAATAGATGTGTTTGTTTTTCTGTGTATTGATAGTCGTTCTCCACCAGAAAAAAGATATTCACGCGTCCTTCTTATCTTATATTTAACACGTCATACTTCCGGTGTATGTGTGTGTGTGTGTTTTTGTGCCGTAAATGTATTAGTGCCTTTGTTTCGGTTAGCTTTCTATTCGATACCAATACTTTTCTAAACTAACACACTTAGTTTAACTTATCTTAGATGTAGTCTTTTGGTGATAACATAAGTATTTGTTGTAAAAAAATAGATATAACAAAGTCAAACAGATATTATTTTATTATTAGAAAGATATAGCTTTCACCATACCACCAAGAATATTTATCCGCATAATGAATGAGACAATTTGTATGTTTTATTTGTCTTCATTTCACCTGTAGTCGTCTCCAGCCAATAGTTACACTTGAGAGTGCTCTAGATCCAAAACACGCAGTTCGAGCAAGATGAAAAATGAACGATTTGAAATTTCTAATAGGGATAAAACTAATTAAAAATTTCGAACGCAGTACGGAAGTAAAATGAAAATTCAATTCCGCACGAATTCGTGTTCATTAGATTAATCCATGTGAAATAATTATTCTTAGAAACAATAAATAATTGGTAGTTTCTTTCGAAGAATCTATTCACTGAAGATAAAACTCAGTCGTAGATGAATACGGCTTATTTCATAGATAACTACACATTTTTTTCCTTCTATGATTGATTATGTTTTTATTATCACATGTCATGAATGATTCATGAAATCGTTTAATGATGCTATCCGATGTAGGCCACAGTCGATTGGAGGATATTTTGTACTCAATTTGATTTTTAGTGACATATTCGATAACTGAGCAGTAATGAAATGTCGCATTAATAATACTGAATGAGTAACATTTTATTTAAACTAAGAGTACATTTTATAGAAAAAGGGCAATATGGATTCAATTTTGTATACGAATGCTGTTTTAGTATTATTCATCTTTGTTGAATATTACTTTTCTTTCCTTCTATCATCTGAGATGTGAATGTCAAAGACCGAAACGTGTCGACATTTTCCGATTCGGATTCCGTTCAGTTCGATTTCAATCTCTAGCGGGTGCCGATCTCTTCACAACGCCGTCGCTCACACCCACGTTCATATTGCAAATCTCCACTAAAGCAGCCCAAATAAAGTATTTTTATTGCTTACAAATTATCGCTCAAATAAATCCTAGCCAGTTTTAATAGGATACCAAATCTATATCTGCTTCAATCTCTAGAATACAGAAAATTTCCATCATCCTCTTACATTCTCCTACATATGTACTTGACTGGACAAAAATATTTGGTTTCTATTTCCTATGCAATATAGATTGTAAATATCTACGATTAGGATAACTAAAACGGATATCTTCTTCTTCAGTTTACTCTGAAAAAACCAAAAGCTTTTCCAATGAATCAAAAATCAAGTCGTGACATTTGCTATTGTGGATCGTGAATAATCAATGGTATCGTTGTTCTGATGCAGTTTTTCAACTTTGTTTAGACAAAAAGAATTATTAAATCATTTTTTTTCATGTTCCTTTTCTCTTCCGACATAACACATTGTTTATGAGTATGGGGTAAGAAAACAGAATGTTTTTTTCCATCGAAGTACAACGAAAGAATCATCTGAATGATTATTGATTGAATAACATATGCCTCACTTTCGCATCATATCTACTTACATGGCGAAGCTAGTTCTAGATTATGTTGCTGACGCATACAGGTAATTTAATTCGCATCACGCAGAAATCGAATTTGAAAGAAAGTGCGCATCTGTCTTTTTCTTTCTAGAATAGTTCGATCACATGAGAGAGGAAGTCAAATCGTAACGCGGGATGAAAATTAGTCATTAGTCCGAATATCTAAGATTAATATCACATTTATACTTGGGTATAAAAGCCAAGAGGTCCCAACAGATATTAGGTTTTATAAAAATTAATAAACATATGATACTTTACCGAATGACGTGTATGGAGTATTATGCTCTTCAATCTGTGAGTACTGGTACTTTGAAGAACTATTTTGTCGATGTTTGATAATCATGCAGGTCAAGTAAATAGTTTAGGATTTCATGAAAATTGGTAATATTCGGTTTTTCGAATGATATTCGCTTAACACTTTTTCTCCAAAATTCAATAGATGACAGCGTTAGGTACGCATAAAGCTACCGAAACTACTCAAAATAATGTTTCGTTTCTATGTTGACGTCTACCCAGAGATGGGCAAGTCAAGTCATTTTTGACTTGACTTGACTTGCCCATCTCTGCGTCTATCTTGGCTGATTCTCTTTCCGTAAAAGAATTGTCGCATGTCTTGCTGATGATTTTTATGCTAAGTTTCGAGCTGTTGTCGAGTTATTTTTATTTCTCTTGCCGACAGTAGTAAGCGCAATAAGACAGATCACTCCCGTATTCTAGCGACACATTGTGAGAGTGATTTTGATTATCTGCCACTTTAGAGAAGAATCATTTCTCATAAACAACACAAGACGAAGAATTTCTTTCTCCATTTAATAGAGTGATTCATTGGCGAAGTTCCACGGATATGACACTGTCAGAGTGACATAGCAATTTTATTTCTTGAAGTTTTTCTTTCTTTCTCTGTTGTTATGAAGAAAGAAAAGGAAACCATGAGAATATGTTGATGTCATCCTAAATCTCGGCTAAATGGTATGCACGCAAACGTTTTTTTTAAATAGTAAAATGCATCGTCATCATCGTTGATGTTTTTCTCGTGCATGTTGTGGATTACATATGTATATATATATATATATATAATTAAATCCCGATTTTTTTTTCATAATTTATCCGAAGAAAAAACATAAGACATTGAGTAAAAGGAAAAACTACGACAACAGCAAAAACAAAATTTCTTATAGTGTAAGCATAAACTTATATATTCGTTGCTACTGCGATAGAAAACACTCAGTATTTTTTTTTAATAACCTATTTGTTTTTATGCTTGGGTACTTCTACCTTCTTTCTTTGGTTGTCTCCTAATGTTGTTTGTTCTGTTCTTTTACTGTTTATACACGGCGGTCGATATAACGAAGCTTTTCTTTACACATGATTATACCTGGCGTTATAGCTTAAATCACGGGCGGTTTAAATCAACTACAGCTAGGCCTAATTGTGAAAAAAATGTTCATTTCTTTTTCATGAAAAAGAAATAAATAATTGAATAAATATAAAAACACTTTGGAATTATGATTGTGTTAAAAAAATATCCGTTGTACTCCAAAATGCTTTTAAAATTGTTTTTATTTTATTTTAAGCTGAATTATTTTTTTTGTCTTTATCAAAATTTCGCTGCTATTCAAATTTTTATTGTCTTTGAATAGACAAAACTCATCGAAAACCACATTCAACTTAATATACTCTTTTGATAAGCAGACCATTTGGGTCATCATATATATATATATATATATATTATCTAAGTATAACACGACAATCGACGCAAATTTTTCTTTTCTGTTTTTTTAAATAAGTAAATACTTTCGCTTGCATGGAGAGGAAGTAGCAAGCAACTAGTTGTTCCTCTTTTACGATAAATAGTGTGCTTATTTTCAATAATTATTATTGCGCCCTTTGTACCGATGATCGTTGGTGTTTATACTGAAATATGATTCTTTAAAAAAAAAACTTTTAAATAGTTTTGGGTTGAAGAATAATGCAAATTAAAGCTAAATGACGTAATAGATTCATATGTTAAATCTCACGGAACAGAAAGTTGATCAAAATCATGAACTTTTCAAGACCGAGTCTTTTTTGCCTGGAGCTGGTTCACATAAAAATGCGGTTAATTGACAAAACAATCGGTTGCATTAGTGACTTATTAAAGGTCTTGGTCTGTGAATATAGTACCTTGAAATCGATCTTTTCTGTAACCAGATGTGAATCCAGATTTGATATGATAATTTTTTTTCTTCATACGCTGGTTCTCTGTGACAGTAAGAATTGTTGCTGTATCTGATTCTCCGCTTGTAGCAATACATTCGTGAAAAAAAATCAAACGAGCAAATTTCCAGATAAAATTTCTACAGAGAAAGTCTACGGAGACATATCGTTGTCAATAGGGGTGTCACATTTAAATTTTCAAAAATTTATTAAATCGAGAAATAAATTTTCAAAAATTTAAATTTAAAATAAATTAAATTTTTTCCAAATGAAAAGTTAAATTTAAAATAAATTTAAATTCAAGAAATTTAAATTTAATTAAATTTTAAATTTTGTATCATTTAAATTTAACTAAATTTAAATTAAATTGTTTGAAATTCAAATCAGTTAAATTTTGAAAACTAGTAGATAAACATAGTTTTTGACTTGATTGCTACTATTTAAAGTCAAATTTGAGTATGTTTCCTGTTTTCTAAAGTTAAAACTAGTCATTCTTCTATGAATTACGCTATTAAATATATTTTTATGAGTATCCCAGTATTTTGAAGAAGAAAGATGACGAATCCTGTATAATCTGTAGAGAAATTTTTACTATTATGAACAAATATTAACCTAAAATACTAGGTTTTCCTCTCATTTAGTNGTGCTATGCAATGGATTTTGAACTCAGAACAAAACTAATATGAACTGATCAATATTGAATGATTATATCGATTAAAATTTCGCTCAATTTCAGAAAAAAAGTTGAATTGTATCCGAAACTATCAATATGAGTCATAAACGAACTTGTTCAATGTTGTTCACTTGGTTTCGCTTCATTCATATAATTGAACAATAACATCAAAATACATGAAAAAATCGTCACTTTTCGATATTTTGTCAAGATATGTATTTTGATAAAGAAATTGTTAGGGTGATTGAAGTTTTCACTGTAGAAAGATTTCCTTGAGTAGGTACTTTCGATGGCTCATTACACTAAGGATACACGTATAAAAAAAATTACAACTTGAAAAAGTTATAAAAGAGTTAGAGTGAAGTCTTATTGAAAAACACCGCAAAACAATCCTGTTTTCAAAGGAAGTACACTGCAGCTGGTTGAAAACTCTATAGAAAATTTTCATCAACTCCAATAAAATCTATCCGATTCGAATCAAAGCTCAATCTACGGTAACTTTCATTAGCAGCTGCTTTCACAATCAATAGAAGAATTCTTTTGAGAAACGGACGCAGTTTCTCATGAAAGTCAGTGTACATTAGGAATGTCAGATTTAAATTTTAAAAAAATTTTAATTTTAATTTAATTAAATTTTAAATTTTGTATTATTTAAATTTAACAAAATTTTAATTAAATTGTTTGAAATTCGAATTAGTTGAATTTTGAAAACTAGTAGATAAACATAGTTTTTGACTTGATTGCTACGATTTAAAGTCAAATTTGAGTGTGTTTCCTGTTTTCTAAAGTAAAGCTAGTCATTATTCTATGAGTTGCGCTATTAAATATATTTTTATGAGTGTCACAGTATTTTGAAGAAGAAAGATGACGGATTCTGCATAATCTGTGCAGGAATTTTGACTATTATCCACAAATATTAACCTAAAATACTGCGTCTTCCTCTCACTTAGTATTTACTACTGTTAAAGTCACGTATTTTCCTCGTAGCAATGATGTGCATCCATCCAAACAATTTATTAAATTTTAATTTTAAATTCAAAAAAATTTATTAAATTGAGAAATAAATTTTCAAAAATTTAATTTGAATTAAATTTTAATTCTGAAAATTCAAACTACGTTTAAATTCTGAAAAGTTGAATTAAATTAAAATCTTGAAAATGTAAACTGTATTTAAATTAAAATTTTTGTATGAGAAATATTTTAATTTATTTTAAATTTAACTTTATAGAATTTTATTTAAAATTAAATTAACTTTTCACGAAGTTAAATTTAAATTAAATAAAATGTAAATTGACACCCCTAGTTGTCAACTACTTTAAGTCTCATACTCTGTAAGATAAGTACTTTGAAGCCTGTTAAATATTTATTCAATTTGTTTTCTTCTACTCTCTTTGATAATGATAACCATTGAATTTTCTAGAAATAAAAATAAAAATGCTACATAATAGACGTGAAGTCGTACCTTTCAATCATATACAAGGTGTTACATCCACGAATGTTTGTGCTTATTCCAATGGTGACGATCATGTTTTGTTCCTCGAACGCCATTATTATCATGGAATCTTTTTGGGCTTTAAATGGGAATGTATTGAATTCGCACGCCGATGGCTTTTAATGTGTAAAAGTTGTATTTTACCAAATATACTTCATGCTGCCGACATATGGAATCAATTGCGGACTCTTGAACATCTTACTGATGGAAGAAAAATTTCGCTAACACCCTATTTAAATGGTTCATCAGAAAAACCAAAACGTGATTCGTTACTCATTTATCCACGAAGTTCAGCATTACCATTTGGTCATATTGCTATTATATGTGACGTCGTACCCGGTTATATCCGTGTTGCTGAACAAAACTATGAATATTACAATTGGTCGGATAATTATTCGCGTCAAATCCCATTGATATTTAAAAATAATTGCTATTATATTGAAGATCAACATCAAGTATCCGGTTGGATGACAGTTGAAGATAGTGAAAATTTAGAACCATTAGATGAAACAAAACTTGATTTAGTTTTAAAACAATATTATCAAACGAATTCCATGGGGACATTCGAACGTTGTACGATACCTAATAAAAATACACATTTAACATTTTCATGGTTAAATGAAAATGATAAAGCTGAAAAATTATTTATGGATTTATATGGAAGTGATTTAATACGTACTGATACGAATACATTACCTTATTACAAAGCAAATCAAGATTTACTATTAAATATAGGTGGCGTATCCAATGAACTACATGAAATGTTTCTTATTGCCACAGATTACGTATTAAAAAACGATGAATTATTGGCAAAGTTTTGCATTCCGGAGATTTTCTGGCCAAAAATTCGTCAATCATGGTTAAACGAAAAACATTTAACCATGTCGGGTCGTTTCGATTTGGCATTTAATGGCAAGGAAATCAAAGTATTCGAATACAATGCAGATAGTGCTTCGGCTTTATTTGAAACAGCAATAATACAAGAAAAATGGGCACAAACAATTAATTTCGAACGTACATTTATGTCCGGGTTTCAATTGCATCATATTTTAGTTAAGAATTGGAAAAAATTCTCTTCCATTAAACGTGTACATATTTTAATCGATACCGACCAAGAAGAATTGTTAACTGCATATTACATGCAAAATATATTGAAAGAAGCAAATATTGATTCGAAAATATGTATTGTAACGAATGATTTATATTGGAAAGATTCAAAAATAATTGACAATGAAGGTTATCAAGTTGAATTAGTATGGAAATTATGGATGTGGGAAACAATTTTTAGCAACTATATAAAGCATGAAAACAAAGAAACTTTAAATAATAAAATCGATGGGGAACATCCATTTCTTTGTCAAATACTCTTAAATGATCATATCAAAGTTTTTGAACCATTGTGGAAAGTTATACCAAGTAATAAAGCCATATTGCCTATTCTATGGTCATTATATCCAAATCATCCGAATCTTTTACGTAGTGAATATATATTAACTGATGATTTAAAACAAGTACCTTTTGTTAAAAAACCAATTGTAGGTCGATGTGGTCATAATGTCACATTATACGATGTTAACGGCGAATCCGTTATTGATGAAACCAAAGGTAAATTTGTTGATCGAAATTGTATATATCAAGAACTATTTTCTTTGACAAATTTTGATGGTTATCGTGCTATTATTGGCAGTTGGATAATACACGGTCTATTTGCTGGTTTTGGAATACGTGAAGATACAAAATTAATTACGGATGCCGATAGTCCAGTGACTGCTTGCTGTATTGTATGGAAATAAAACATGCAATTATGTTAGATAGAAAAAAAGACTTAACTATTGTTTTTCTTTTGTATTTATGATTAATCTAAACATTCTTATCTGTTAAATATAATATACCGCCAAGATCTCGTACCGATCGCAGAATTGCTTTCCGTTAAGATCAAAAGAAAATATTCCTCATGATTTATCTTCATAGAAAATTTCATCATAACAGCTATGGAAAAGCTGATTCTTCAGTTACAGAATCAGCCAGAGCTACTGCAAACTCTGAGCGACTAGTAAAATTGTTTTAATTTACGAATTTTGCTTTTCTTATTTTTGAGCAAAGAATGTAATGATTGTCTATCAACAAGTCAATATCGAGGTAGTAGTTCAACTACAGCTTTTGTCTACTACATATAGTAACACCCACTGAAACTTTAAACAACCATAATCCTGTGCACAATTGTGGAAAATAATAGTAATTTCGTTCAAGACCTATAGCATTGGCCATAGCCCATGATGATTATTTCTAGATGATCTAAGACAAGCAGAGTCGATCGAGTCCGATCATCACCCTCATCACATTTGCTAATGTCTCTGTTAACATCTCAATGATAAAATATATTAGATTTCGCTCATATTAGAAAAAAAAGATGCTTGAGTACTTCGGAGTCGAAAATTTTCACCTCATAGGAAGATAGTACGACGTATAGGAGTTCGGTAAAGTCTTATTAGATTTCAGATTTGAAGTCAATAAGTAAGCATGCATATTACTTTGGTGTTAACCAATCTATAGGTGCACTCATGTACATAATGGTGGCCGTGTATGCGCTGCGATCACAGCTACATCCACACCCTTCATGTTAGTTAGAATGAAGACCAAGAATATGTTTTGCCACTTCATAGTTATGCAAAGTTACGTATTAAAGTCTATATAAAGCATATTAGTTCTTCAAGAAAAATAAACTTGTCGGTGTCAATATCATACTGTCATCTTACACAAAGTGAATTTAAACTAACGCATTCATGATACAAACTGATAATAGTTAGGTCTGACCAAAAGTTCTGCAATTTAAAAAAACATTAAAGAAAAAGAGAAAGATCGACTTATATTTTATTAAATGTTGATGATAGCTGCCATGATTATATATACCAAGTTGAATCCTTTCTAGCAATTTGTTTAAAGGATTTTTGAACTCTTTCGAAGAACATTTTAGGTACCTTGGATACCACATGGTCCAATCATATTTCATTGTTTTTAAAATTTAGTGAAACTTTGTTCGATCATGGCACTTGCGTTCTAACACTACTAGCGATGGGATATGGATTTATTTTAGATAGGTTAGTCGGAAGTCATATGATGCTAGCTGGCTTATTGAAGATGAATCGTCAAAGACTATTGTTCATGAAGACAGATTCTAACCAAAACTTTGTTTAGTATATTCTTTAAATCAAATAGTCCTCAGTGTAGATAAAGGCAAGACTGTAGGTCACAAGTATTATATTGAAGATTGCCCGAAACCTTATGTTAATGGAATATGGAAACAAACAGAGATATCAGGGTCAAAATGTACAAAATCGCTTGATGATCATCGTTGACTCCATACTTATCCAATGTTATTAATTAGATGACAGAAGAAGGAATCAATATAATGCCATGTTCATCATATTTGCCAGACCTGATACTATGTAATTTTTGGCTAACTATTTCTATTGAACGTAGTTTAACTAATTCAATAAATGAAATACCAGTAGTTCATGTGGTATCCAAGATACCTAAAATGTTTTTCGAAAGAGTTCAAAAATCCTTTAAACAAATTGCTAGAAAGGATTCAACTTGGTATATATAATCATGGCAACTATCATCAACATTTAATAAAATAAAAGTCGATTTTTCTCTTTTTCTTTAATTTTTTTAACTTGCAGAACTTTTAGTCAGACCTAAGTACAATGATGAGAAATTCGATAAAATGATTTCCACGGAAGAATATGCAATAGATTATAACAATCAATTGCGGTTTCATTTTTTTCGATCTAGTGTCTTCTTATCTTTTACTATTTTCTGGTGTACCTAATCAGACACGTTTATGGCACTACGGAACAGACGTCCCGCTCAATCTATGTCAAAAATAAATGAACAGCTGTTGGTGAGTTAGAAGGAAGAAAGTCGCATAATATGTCACATTATATTTTAACCAGCTTCTCTTGTCTCTTAATTGGAGAAATTTCCATGAAATAACATGCAAACTCCTTTTGCTGTTTTAAAAACTGTGCAGTGAGCAGATTCTTACTTGAACATTTTTTTCATATAGTGACCCGGCCTAAGTTAGTCACTGTTACTTACAAACTTCTGGTGTTTTCTCTCTCTCTCTCTCTCCATTAGATTATCTCTCGTAAAGACACACATTTATTTTTTTGAAAAATAATTTTTTTCAATTAATTCATCTCTACTCTTCATGATATAGGAAACGAAAGAGAAAATGTCACCACTGATAAGATAAGTTTTAATTAACACTCTCTCCTCATTTACTTTCAGCCGCTGAACTGCGCAGTAAGGAAAATTAGTATAGAGAGCAATATACACGTGAGGATACTTAGGAACAATAAGACTAAGAATAAAAAAGAAACTTCCAAAGAATATTTTAAACAGAGTAGAAAAAAGGTAATCATTATATTCATTCCATATTTTTCTATCCAAATTGCCGAATGAATTTTAACATCGCATAAAAATTCATAAGAATGAATAATACAACTTTTGAAGTATCTGCGAACAAAACTTCTTTACTTCAGCGTGTGAAATTTTCAATATTAGTGATACTACAAATTTTAGTCATTGGAATTTCTCTTCTCATATTTTTTTTTTTAATAAGTATCAAATCATCTTCGTGCTCCGCATAATAAAGCATCATTTATTTTACTTTTGGTTAATTTCATTCAGCTATCATTTGTTTTGCCAATTTCAATAAATTTCTATTATCATCCTTATGTCACAATAGCTACGCCAACTTTCTGTACATGGTGGATTTTCTTTGAATTTGATCTCTATGTAATAAATGAATATTTAATGGCAACAATATCTGTTCAACGACATATGCTCATTTTTATGCACAAGTAACGTTCATCGACATCGAAAGTCGATTCACTGAGCCCTAGACTGTCAGTGCTGAATAGAAGAAATTCATGAACAGGACAGAAAATCGGTTGTTTGTGCCAGCAGCTGGTGGTGATACTTTGAAACAGACCGGTAAAGGGGTGAGAATAAGTGAAACTGAAGTAAGAATTAAATGAAAATTAAAGGTTTCAAGTAAAAGCACTAAAAGNGAAGACGAAACACAGACAGAATGGTACTCAAAGACGCTTAAATCAGCGGAGAGGTTGAGTGTTACCTAGTCAAAAAAAAATACAGAGTCCATAAATTTCTTGATGGTTAGCTCAAAGTTCCGCAGGGGGATCAGCTCGCCCCCTCCACTGAAGACATATCCAGAGCGGAGTGTTTCCCGTGACCATGTCATGCAGTCGCCCATGGTTTGTTTCATAACAGTGCCCTATGTGCCATAAAAATGGTCATTCATACCACCGAAATGGCCATTCTGCACCGTACGAATGGTCATCTGTACCATAGAAATGGTCGTTTGTACCATGAGAATTGGTCGTTTTTGGCAAGATAATTGGTCAATTGTGTCATAGAAATGATCATTTGTGCCACAGAAATGGTCAATTGTACCACAAAAATTGTCGTTTCTGCCATAGAAATGATCGTTTGTGTCATTGTTACAGACAGACACAGATGAATGACGGTTTCTAGACCCTATCCTTTCAGTCTAGGGAACATGTTCTACGAATATCATGGATGCGTCTTGTTTTTCATGATCTACCACTTATACTTTGTCTTATTTATCCTGTAATATTTTATTTTTTTGCTATTTTAATTTATCAATGTGTCGCTACATAGTGGGATTACACTAGTAATTTATGTGGCTTTGCTGATTGTTATCTTGTTTCTGACAAAATACTTGGTACATTCGATTGGGCATTTAACAATGACTCTCCTATGGTTGTAAATGCATTGGCAAATGTAGCCTTCATTGTACGAGTAGTTTGACACAAGCGCCGTCTAGAACAAGGAAGGACATGGCGACAACAGCTACGCATGCCAGTGCAATTGCTTGCGATTTCAAGCCTTTACATAATCGCTTGGACACCGTGTCTGATAGTAGGGATTATGCAAATACTAGGCTATCCAACATTCCTTTCTCAAATTCAAATCGATATTTTTCTTGATCTCATCAATGTGGTATGTCTTTTTCTTCCATGGGTATGTCTAAACTCGCTGCCTTAACTAAGCAAAAGGGTCAAAGGATTGCTTCATCACAGACATCTGTGTAACTCAGTCGCACCCAACCGAGTCACCCAAATCTAAACAAGATTATGAATGATAGTGGTCCAAGATAAATTCTTATCAATTATACTATTCTATCTAATGATACAAATAATTAATACATCAATCATCCATTTCTTTTTATTGTTTTCAGCAGTGCCACATATCCTAAATGTTGGAGATGCCGCGACAACTCCCGCCAGATACGCTGGATCTCTTACTGGAGATGCGGCATCTTATGTGGTGGATGGACATCTCTCAGCATGTGGGCACATCTCCACCGGGAGACGACCTCATCTCCTGCAAGAGATGCGGCGTCTCCACCGTGAGATGCTGTGGCATCTCCAAAATTTCGGATATGTGACACTAGTCAAAAATATACATTTACTTCCAAACTTTCATCTGTATATACTCCTACAATTGTATTCCAATGCACATACCTTTATCCTTATATCTTCACGCGCATTCACATGCTCATTCATTATTTTAGTTGATCTAATCACTAAATATGCAGCTATATAAATTATAGAACAAGCCTTGCTACTTTATTGCCACTATGGCTCTCTAATGAAATGATACAGTAAGGTGCAAAAGTTTTTGACTTCAGTATTTCAAATATTTACCCAGGTCAAAAAATCTGACGAAAGATCTTGCAGTCCGGACATCAGCTCTTACAATCTGAATGAAATCTTACAAGCATCAGACAAAAATCGTCGTCTCTGAAATCTTGCATCAAGTCATACTGTATTTTCTTGGAAGATCGTACATGCAATTTTTTTAACACAAATTTGTCGTGATATTTTAACGAGATATTAGTTTAAATAAAATATTACAATGATATTTCTATGAGTAACAGAACCTTTCAAGAATTTTTCAAGAATCTTCTGATACGACTTAGTGTAAGAAATCAGAGACGACGATTTTTCGTCTGTTCTTATCAGATCAGATATGATCAAACGTACGATTCTTGTAAAATCTTGCCGCCTGGTTTCTCGCCCTGGGTATTAGGAAAGAAATGATCAATATACAAACAAAACATATACAAAGATAAGGCGCAATTCAAGATACAAAAGTGCTACATTTAATAATTGATTCTCTCTCCCTTCGATTCGATCAGAGCTAAACATCGTAGTTTCATTGAATCTACCAAAAGACTTAGAACGATCATGTCGATTTTGTCTCATTCCTCGTGTAGAAACATATCCAATTCTTGAAGATTTGTTGGTTTTCGCTTTTCAACACGACGTTTGATGATTGACCAAAGATTTTCTATCGGATTGACATCCGGACTATCTGACGGCCAGTCGATCACTTTAGGTACTTCTTTTGATAAGAATTGTTGTGCCACTCGACTGTTGTGCTTGGGGTCATTATCTTGTTGAAGACGCCAATGTCGACCGAATTGCTTTCTGACATTTCGGATGAGATAGTCTTGAAGAATTTGAACGTAGTAAGGACCACCCATAATTGTATTGAAAGAATGATAGCCTACTAGACCCTTGATGCTGAAGTCACCCCACACCATAATCTTCTGTCTACTCTGTGGAATTCTCTTGACTTCAGCTTTTGAATTTTGAGACCATCGACGTATGGTATTTCGAAACAATTGTTAGCAGGTTTCATCTGTGAATATTGTTCGCCTCCAATCGTCGTTTGGTGTTTGATTGCCCATTGAGCACGCGCAACCCTCTGTTCATGGGTCAGCATTGGTGTAATATAGAGCAAAGTGCTCTTGTAACCTAGTCGTTTGAGTTCACGCTGAACTGTCCATCGGGACACGGCCAGACCTCGGCTATCAAGCAGTTGTTGTGCCAGTTCTTTTGATGCTGTCTCGTTGTTTCGTCGAATCAATTGGCCGAGTGCTATGCTATCATTGGCAGTAATATTACGAGGTCGACCACTGCGGGGTCTGTTCTCAATTGTTGCAGGAGATCGATAGCCGTTATTCCAATAATGTAAGATAGTTGATCGCTTCATTTTCATTGAACTTAGATTTTGTTTTGAAGGCATTTTTTCCCAAATGAAGAATGTTTACAACCAATAGTGATGTGTATGGCTATATATACGTATGTATATATATGTCGTAGGATAGATTAAAATCCAGTCAAGATTAAAATAATTTTGATCTGAACTAGTTCAGTTTAAAATTTTTCTTTGTTGAAATCGAAGTTATTTTAATCTGAACTGAATTTCAATCTGTCCTACAACATATATACCTCTCATTATTACCAGAAAGTTCTCGAAAAATCTTTTCAGAAAATTCGAGAGATATACTTTCAAAAAGTTGAACTATATACAGGCCAAAGACTTTTGCACCTTACTGTATGTGTATCCAAGAGATTCTGAATAGATATAGTCTTCAACACATTGTAACAAAATATGGGAATTGTTAGGTAGCAAAATAACAGAATACTTGCTCGCATTTATCACCTAGAGGTTTGTATTAGCTCTAAATATCGATAATCAATGTCCACAATGATTTTGGGTGTTTGACTTGATGAAAGTCATTTGATTAACTGAATAATAGAATGAAAAAGACATCTGATGAGAGGTATTACTAAAAGTATTCATCAGATGAGACCATTCATCTCAAACTATGCTGTTACATACGTGTAGATTCTTATAGGCACGCAAAGATAGTCAAACACAGAATTATTTTGTTTGAATGAAGCCTTTCTGCAGTTGAGAGAATTTATATTTATTAAAACATTTATTCCATAAAATACCAGTTTCTAAGTACTTGTTGAGATATTATTTTCGTGTACTGTAGTATGAATATTTTCATTTGTGGACTGCTTTCGAGTGCTATTTCTACCTGCGAGCTCAACACGCAGTAAGCAACTAGCGTATGAAGATTCCATTACTCTTGACAATATGAAACGAAAACGAAATGCAACCATACCTATTATAGATATAGCAGATCTAACCTTATCGTCAGAAGAATAAAACTCGACGGAGATAAAACGATAATCATTTCTTGCAGGAAAAATTTAGTAAAAACATTTTCGATTTGATATAAGCGCGAGAATAATTCGAGATAAAATTCTTGTCTAAATAAATTGAACAAACAATGTCAAGTGATAAAATTTTAAATGAACTTATTATTGAGAATAATTTATCAAAAACGAATAAACTATTCTATAAATTAATTGTTCGATTACTAAACAGAACAAATAAAAATTTAAATAAAATATTTTTATATAAAAGTCGAAGAAAAAATATTATTTTTTCTAAATATTTAATGACAAATAAATTAAGTATGAAAAATAATAAAACAGAAATTGTTAATAAATGTCAAAAAGAATTGAAACGAATTCAATGGTTACAAAATCAAATTACTAATGAAAATATTCGTCAAGATTTATTACAAACAAACTCAAAATCATCCAATGATGATATATTGATTGTATATTGGCGTTCAATCTCATCGAGTAATCTTATAGAAAAATCTAACGCGAAATTAGTACCGCTTAATCATTTATTAATAAATAATTATTGTGAATTTCCCAAATTAGAAAAATTGTATCGAATTGATCATCCCCAATTAATCATTTGAATATATATTGAAATTTGTATCCAAAATAAATGTAGTCACAATAAACACGAGGAATGTTTTATTATTATTAGAAACTTCTCTATTTTCCAAGACGTCTACAAACATTTGCATCTCAAATAGAATCAAATAAATACTTTTTGTTTGACATATTTTCATATAGAATTATTTATAGAGACATTAGTGTCGATATTCGAATTTTAAAAGTATTGAG
The DNA here is from genome assembly GCA_900239745.1 of Rotaria magnacalcarata. Classification (NCBI taxonomy): domain Eukaryota; kingdom Metazoa; phylum Rotifera; class Eurotatoria; order Philodinida; family Philodinidae; genus Rotaria; species Rotaria magnacalcarata. The sequence continues at coordinate 4,572 of OENM01000440.1, read as the reverse complement.
CGCATATTGTTTTGAGTATGATGCTAGATAAAGAGAAACCTCACGATCTCCGATGGAACTTTTACAACCACGCTTAATGGAAGATATCTAGCAAGATATTCCACATGATTTGTTATTTCAACTGATTGTGGTCGAATCATTCAAGTATGACAGTAGATAAGTCAATGATGTAAGCCGGTAATAAAAAGCATACGCCGGGGATGGCGCAGTGGTTCTATGCATCTGATTCTTAGTCAAAGAGGAGAAGGTTCGATTCCTTCCTCCGGCTCGGTGTCTTCGGAGTCAAGATGTATGGTATCGGAAGAATAAACAAAGGAAGAACAGCAATGCTGCGCCCCAACCGCGTCATCACTGTCTCGATTTCGATTTTCGTTCTTTTCGTTTTCTCTTCCTTGTCATTCTTTCTCTGNTTGTTATCGTAGTCTTATCTGTTGACTTGTTTCGTAAGCGTCCGTAAAAATTGTAAAATAATCGCCAAAAAAATGTATGAATGTCACGAAAAAAATTCAGCATAATTTAAAAAAAGAAAAAGCATATTCGTCGTTTTTCTCTCCATCTATGCGAACTATTGAGCCATGTGCAGTCGAACGACATTCTTTGCTGTATTGCTCTGATATTAGCCTAGAATCATTGCTCTCGCTCATGCAACCTACATATTCTCTTGTGCATTGTCTTTCAATGAGTCAACAATAAGTTTACATGAGGATGTGGGTGTGAGTGGGTGTTCATGTAGAAATGACTGACCCATGCCATCAGGACACCCAGTGAAAAATGTTGTAAAAAAGAACGCACTCCAAGAAAGTGAATGCCCTTTTTTTAAAAAAAGAAAACGTTCCAACAAAAGTGGAAAGCGTTCCGAAATGAAATGCTCATTGTGGGAAAGTGTTCCACTTTTGTTGGAACGTTTTCTTTTTTTAAAAAAAGGGCATTCGCTTTCTTGGAACGCGTTATTTTTTACCACATTTTTCACTAAGAGTAGGTCTATTATTAGGTGACACCTTCTGTTTTTTGCAAATTTTGCGTGAATCTCAATGAAAATATGTGTGACAGTTGCCATACAACATGAGTTAGAAATGGGTAGTTTTTTGAGTGGTTGTCACTTTCAAACTAAAGATTTTCCTTGTCGCAGCTATTTTGAAGAAAAACAAAATGCAAATCGCTAAGGTAAGGCGTGTGAAAAAGTCGTCCATTGAATATCTATAATTTTGATAGTAGGTGTTTACGTCATAGAAGACTTGGTCAAGAACATGCCCATACGCCACAGAGCCTTACAAATTCAGATTTTATCCAGTTACTCTCAATTTTGCATTGCTACGAGCGAATTATTTCAGCTGAACCGTGGAAATAATTCCGAGTATAGTAAGAGAATTTCCTTTGGGAGCTGCCATGAATACATCGATGACTAGATCTTACAAAAATAATTGATTATTGAAAAATCATCTATCAAAAACATCAGCACTTTATTAATTATCTACAAAGAGTCATGGAGTTGGTACTGATGATATTCAATGCGAAACATTCTCGATAAAAAGATATACTATCTTCATCACAAGCTTGCTCTATAATAAAATAATTCTAATTATTTAGTAGCTCACAATATGTATGTCAACAAGTCCTAAATATCAGTAATTCGGATCGAGCTCTGTGATGTTCCTGAAAACACTGCTTGCACTTAGCAGGGTTGCTAAATTACAGTTAAAGAAATTAGAAAATTTAGAAGTGATTATAACTGCAGCTGTACGTGTGAATGCGCGTCTTTTGTCTTCTCCGACATCCACACTCCTTTACATAATAAAATTATGCCAATTAAATCAGTTGTTGCCACGCTTCTGCTGAATCCTTCCTTGAGAGTCTAATATAGATTTATAAATTGAATTCAAATCCTGGATTTCGAGAATAACTATCCATGGATGAAAGATGAAATCATAATGCTCAATATTTTGATATGTAGTATTCGTAATTTCGTGTCAGTACATGCAGCTCATTACTAAACATTGTCATAATGTGCTTCCATATTTCTATTACATTATAGTCAAGCATAACGACATAGGAAATAGTTTGTGAAACAATATACAAATAATTATTTTACAATAATTCATAATTTTGTCTCTGTTTTCATAATTACCGGAAGAAAATCATGCTTTTGGTTTTATTCACACTTACATTCCAGTTAGACGATTTGCAACAAGTTTAATAGCTTTTAGGATGCGGTATCATAAAAGAAATCTCATTTTTAATTGTGCAAAAAATATGTGTTATTGGTTGCTGAACATGTCCGGAAATAATTAAACAATACGTTGTTGAAAAATTGCGTTTTTTGTATTTGCGTCTCTTTTTAAAAGTAATATAATTTCTTGACATCAGAGAAAAGAAATTGTATTTTGATGTGATAAAAGTTTTTTTTTTGTAGAAAACGCAACAACCTCTAACATCTTCCTAGCATTAAAAGTCTGAAAGTAGATAAAAAAACAATATCAGTTTTACGGGTAAGAAAAATCCAATTCGTAATGGATGCTTTTGGCATTGGAATACATGTTGACATTGATTCGGAGCATTTTTAAGTCATACAGCTATGATGCGATTTGATGAAGTGTTATGGTTATCTCAATACACAATAAAACTCACATTAAGAAGCTCTAGAAGAGTTTTCGACATGTCAGTTCTATCCTTACTAGTGTAGAGCGTACGGAACCAAATTGTTTAGCTATCGATTCTAACTTAAAACTAAACAAAAGAGACTATTGATTTTCTATTTTTATTTGCAATCTACAATTTTGATGAGAATTTAGGTGTAGAAGTTCGATTAGTCAAAACCTAGAATCGCATAGCTAAAGTATTAGTGAAATAATTTCAAATTGAAAAAAGTAATTCTGGAGATTTGGTTAGCCAGTTATTGTAAAGAAAAATGCTTCAAACAGACAATAATAATGAAAACAGGGAACTATTTATCATTCTACTAAGCAAAGATTTTTTAGTTGTCAAATTAAAATACATCGTAGACTGTTTTAGCTTATCTACATTTAAGTTAACACATAACGGAGCGACTCTAAATGTTGGCAATGAGAAATTTCAGATGTGTTTGACAATAGTCATGGTGTACTTGACTTTATCTAATGTTTTCTCTTGTCTAGGCAAGAAATTATACGGCGACCATATTTTTACATTTGGGCAATGCTTGTCGTTGTAGCAGCCATAATTACTGTGATTACCACATCGCTTGTTGTTTGATTATGTCCAACAACAACAACAACAACAACTACTGCATTTGGTATATGCCGAAAAATAAAACAACAACTTATATAGTTTCTTCATTTTAAAAACAAAGTTGAAAATAGAAACAATATCATGAGGGTGTGGATCATGTGTTAATTATCATCGAGTACACACCCACACATTGCTAATGTGCTCTTAGTTAGCTTTTATATGGTCCTTTTATACCAGTCGTATATAGAGTTTAAGACTTTCTTCACAAGATCTTGCCCTCTCAATGTTGTGCGCGTTAACTCTAGGCTATATTAAAAGAAAAACAGAAGGTGACGATTCAAATTTGATTAGTTTCCATATGAAAAATTAACATGTAATTGTTTTTTAATTTAAGTTGATTTTTGCTCATATCTAACTGTCTCGTCTCTAAAATAGAATTATAAAATTCAAATTAGCTCGACTTTGAAATAATCCAGATGTGCAGTCAACATCTATCACATGACAATGTCAAAATTATAGCAAGTCATCAGAAATTAATTAAATTCTTCACGTATGTCTTAATCAGCAAATTCAAGTTAACGTAGATTAGGATCCATTCTAAATAAAATTCATAGATCATGATAATGCCAGGAAAACCCCTAAATCTGATCCAAGATCCATACTAGATTGCATCAGTGTCCTGGAAGTACTCGATTTCGATATTTTACAACACAAGGAACGTCGAAGTATATACAGATTTGAAACAACTATAGTTTATACTAGATCTTTGCAGAATTTACTTTTCCCGACACAACAACCTAGTTATTTCTGTCTGTCAGTCAAATTATGGTTGTAGGGATGATTCCTAATACTTCACTGCTTACAACAGCAACAACACCTATTCGCAGCTCAAGCACTAAAGATAAAAGTTCAAACATCATTTCATTGTTCACAACATACATGCCACTTTTCACCGTTTCACTGACAACGGCACCAGCTAAAGAACCTTTCACAGATGAATTAAGTACGAGCATCGCTTTAACTGTAGTACCAGTGACTACCGCCACTTCATCTAAAACAGTTGGTGCAAATTCAGCAGCTAACA